>OZ022527.1:14185128-14314037 GCA_963989415.1 Cerceris ruficornis | reverse complement strand
TTTCTTTTTCTTGCGCTTTGTAGACTTCTTTATGTGAACATTTGTATGTAAACTTCTCGAAGTTTACTATTGGCCAGGTGAAGTTAAATTTCTTATTTCTTGTGTCATCTGGCAGAGTTGAATATCTCAGGGGTAGAAATCACTTCGAAGCAATAACAGTCGCGAGACGTATGCGAATATTTTGCACGGGTCGTCTCGGATTGTGCTGTTCGTTCTTTCTTACGAGGAAGAACAGGATGATCCGAGGGTGGATCGGAGATGTATCAGCACGATTTCCAGGGGGTGGCGAAATCCTTGGAAAGAGCAGATGTCAGCGAGGTTGCTTGAAGAGTGTCTACATGCTGCTTCCAATCCTCATATTCCTCGAATCTCTCGAGATTTCCCTCCTCTTCTCAACAGAGACCCTCTTTCCTTTTATCTGCTCATCGATTCACGAAAAAAGATTGCCGATTCTTTCCCTATTTCAAATTCAATTTTCTACACATCCAAAACGAATGGCTATGTTATCAGGAAATTGCGGCTATCCTGATAAGTTTCCAAAGGCACGCGGAATGGCAAAGTCGCGAGGTAAAAGTACGACCTCGAAGTGGTTCGATGTTACTGTACTCGAGAAAGAAAGTCCGTTACCGGAGGGACGGTTACTGCTGGAAGAAGAGGAAAGATGGAAAAACTACGCGGGAGGATCACATGAAACTGAAGGTAGTTTCCACGAAAGTTCATGAGGAACGAGGCAACGCCAGTTGAAAAGCAGAATCTAAGTCGGAGATTCGTCTTACTTGTATCATAGGTCCAGGGAGTCGAGTGCATCTACGGCTGTTACGTGCACTCGGCAATCCTTCCGACGTTTCATCGACGATGTTACTGGCTGCTTCAAAATCCAGACGTCGTCCTCGTTCATTACTTAAACGTTCCTTATCCGGACGGTGATGCAAAGCTAGCGGCGCTGCCACCGTGTCTCGCACTGCCGCCAGACAAGAAGGAGTGGACGCGAGACGAGCTGGCTTCACAGCTTAGGCCCATGTTCCTCGGTGGAGATGACGATCCTAACAATCCTCATCTCACTCAACACTCCAATCATCCCGTCGATATGATAGTTTCTCAATTGCTGGACAGACAGAGGGCATCTACCACTTCGTCTACCACTAGCGCTCAGCTTGCACCTAGGAGACTAACACCGGACAATCAGGTAGGATGCTAAATAAAATTTCCTTCTCTCCGAATATCTTAGCATTTCTATCGAATTCCTGGGCAAATATTATCCACCATTTGAAATCTAAACTTAAACTCTGAGACCTATTTTTCGTTCGACTGATCGATAGGTCACTTCGACAACCGGAGGTCAGCAACCCTCGACGACAGCCTCACCGGCTCCCCGCGTATACTCGAGACATTCCCATACAACGCAGAGCCAACAGCCGGCTCCTCTAGTTTTAAGTTTGCAACAAATTCAAGGCGGAGGTGGTCTTCTGATACTTAACAGTCAGCCGTATCATCATCAACAGCAGCAGCAACAGCAACAGCAGCAGCAGCAGCAGCAACAGCAGCAGCAACAACAACAGCAACAGCAGCAGCAGCAACAGCAGCAAAGTCAGCAAGTTGAAATGCAACAGGTCACGGAACAACAAATCGTCCAGCAGACTAGCGTCGACAGAGAACAGCAGACGCAACAGGAAATCGAGGGTCAAGAGAGCATGGATCGATCTACCGTGCAATCCATACCGATCGGTGGCACTGGTACAGAGGTCACCGATTTCGCCGAGACCTTGGACCTCAGTCAAGAAGACATCCAGAGGACACTTTCGGCTAACATGGTACCTCCGTCCCCGTCACCTTCTCCGGCGGACAATAGTATGATTAATCCAATGGACTTCATCGATTCCTCGGACGATGTTCTGGTGAACCTCGACGCCTTCGACGTGTTCGGCGATCTACCGGAACTCCACGATTTCGAGGCTGAACAGACGAAGGCCGAGGAGAGAGGAGGATCGGATAACGACGTAGGATGTCATCCTGGAACCACCGTCCATATTGCAGAGTACAGTCCAGAGTGGAGCTACACCGAGGGTGGTGTGAAGGTGGGTTCGATGAAGTCGTGCATTCAGTCCCTTCCTATTGCACCTTGTTCTTTATTACGATAGATGGATGGAATAAGAAGGAAGAGCAGAAATTTATGCTCTTTCTAGGTTTTGGTCGCTGGTCCATGGACTGGTGGCAGCGGTTCTCAGTCGTATTCGGTGTTGTTCGATGCCGAACCGGTCGAAGCGTGTTTGGTGCAACCAGGAGTTTTGCGTTGTCGCTGTCCCGCTCATGCTCCGGGTATAGCATCCCTTCAGGTTGCGTGTGACGGTTTCGTTGTTTCCGACAGTGTCGCATTCGAATATCGCAGAGCACCGACCACAGAACCGAGTCCGGAGAGAGCTCTTCTAGATCGCCTGGCGGACGTGGAATCTCGTTTGCAAGGTCCTGGTCCACCTTCACCTGCGGCTCATCTGGAAGAGCGGTTAGTTGCGTATTGTCAGGTAGGTTTCTAGGTCGAACACCTTGCCGCCGTGGTTTACATCGTATCTGGAGTGAACGATGCGTTGTGTCCTACAGGATGCTGTCGTCCGTCCTTGGCGAGCTGGAGCGGAACCTTTACAATCCGGTGGGCCCACTCTGTTACATTTAGCCGCCGGATTGGGCTACTCCAGGTTAGCCTGCGCTCTCCTTCACTGGAGGGCGGAAAATCCTAGTAGCGTATTAGATGCCGAAGTCGATGCTCTGAGACAGGACTCTGCCGGTTTGACGCCACTCGCTTGGGCTTGCGCGGCAGGACACGCAGATACTGCCAGGATCCTTTATAGGTTCGTAGGGAGAACCTATTCATCCGAAGAATTCGATCGTGTTACATTTGACTTCCGGGTTGGAGCCGCGTTCGATAGACGCTCGATTTTCTGGCTTCATCAGGATGTCGAGGAAACTCTGAGACTCGGTATCGTCGGACACTCTCGTCTATCGAACGCGGTTCCAACCCGGAAGCCGAATCTAATACTTTATGGCCGCGAAAGCCTAAAAAAAGGATTGGGTCGTCGAAGGGTGAGAGGAGATATTTTAACGGGGTTTGGGGAACGTCTGTGTTTGTCTGTTCAGATGGAACGCAATGGCACTTCGCGTGAGGGATTGTCAGAACAGAACAGCTACCGAATTAGCAGCAGAGAACGGTCACACACCGATCGCGGAAGAATTGAATCGACTCGAAGCGAGAAGGCAAGACGAGAGGCTTTTCTTGCGACCTGCCAGCCCTAGCCCTAGGAGGCCCTCCCAAGACAGCGGTCTCGATCTGGCGTTGTGTTAGTCTCGTTTGCTATTATACTGCCCTCTCTCCGTATATATCTATATATACACGCACATACATTCACGTCCACACGTTTAATCACAGTCCAACTCCCCGATACACCCCGCGCCATACCTGCCACCCTTGAAAAAAAAGACCCACCTGTAAAAGACTTAGAGTACAAGGCCGTAAGTCATGCGAGCGTTTTAATTAATCCGGAGAACGTAGCATTAAGGGGTTTATCGAAAAACACAGGTGGTTCGCCGCTGCTGGACAAGATGGAATTGTTGCAAGAGGATGAGTCGTCATTAACCCTCAGCGAGCAGGGAATGGAGAGCGCTCCGACCCCTCAGGAGACTGTAGGTCCGTACTTTCCTCGTTTCCCCTTCTATTTGTCTGTCTGTCTGCCTGTCTATCTGTAACTGTTCGTAACTCTGTCTGTTTTCTGACACACACTAAATAGATTCATCGGCCTAGATTAACGAGTACTGCGCGGGCTGTGATCCGTAGTATTTCCTAGCTAAAATTGCGTCCCCTACTCTGTCTCTCTGTCTCTGTCTCTGTCTCTCTCCACCTACACACACCTACCCACAACGTACACGACACACACACGGACACGCAAAACTCTGTTTTTTTTTTCTCTCTTTCTCTCTGTCTGTGCGTACGAGACGACCGGATAATGGTCCAGGCTCGCTGTCCTCTAACTCCTCTGAACTCTTGCAGCTTAAAGCAGTATTGGTGTTGCTTGGCCTTCGTAACTGCTGGTGTTGGATGATTGCTGTGTAACGTCTAAAACTTTCTTAGCCGGCTGTTATCGGCTGCTGAAAATATTCCTCCTCGAGAGACAGAGAGTCTCGTCTCTTGGTCTGTTGGTCGACGGCTTTCAAAACGGATATCCGTGCAAAATTGGAAGCTAAACGACGATCGCGAATGTATGCGATCCGTCGTGACGATCTTAATCCGGAAGGTCCGTCGGTTACCACGGGCTGCGTCCGATCGCCGTACAGAGCGGAAACTCACTTTCAACCGGCGGAGAATAAAAAAAAAAATAATGACCGTCTACGCTTCGCCAGCCGATTTGCCAGTTCGAAGACGTTCGACCATTTCGGTGTTGCGTAGCGAGAGTTTTCCCTGCGGTGGCGTTATCACGAGATACATGCGCAATTTTTTGGTGTTAACACGTTTACATTAACGTTCGATTTGGTTCATCACAATAATACCGTTCACCGCTTACTAAAACAACTTCGGTGTTGTGTGATCGATGTGATTACGGCGGTCCCGTAAGCAGCTTTTTCGAGTTTTGGCTAGGGTGGTGATTCCTTTTTTATAGGGGAAGAAGACGCGAGGGTGCTGACATTGGCTGAGCAAATTATAGCAGCGCTGCCGGAAAGGATCAAGAGGGCGGAAGGTGATTCCCCGTCTTCTTCCTCCCCGCCTCCACCGGCACCGCCCTTGTCGCCCCTGGAGGATGCTCTCATGGAGCAAATGGTACGTGTCTATCTTTATTTCTCCATCCGTTTATTCCTCTTTCCGTCATTTTATCAATTTTATTCAAATTAATCTCCTTAAATTCATGCCGCTCGCTCGGTGTTGATGATTATAGCCGCTCGATTCCGGAGAATTATTCGACTCTTACCGCGAGTGCAGCGGAGGAGCCGCATCAGTTTCCGATGCTGATGCGGATGCAAGTCCTTCGAGTCCATCCAGCAGCTGTCTGACACCTGATTCGCCATCTCCACCACCTACCACAGCCGATTTCTGCGAATTCTTGCAGCTGCAATTGCAACTCGATGGCAGCAATGGCCACAATGGCCAGTACTATTCGACCGGCGGAGATCGGAAGTTTGGTAATGTGTTGGGCTCCGGAATTTGCGGGAACGTGACGGGTGGTGGTAACGGAAGCGGCGATGGAAACGAGGCGGATTTGAGCAGGCTAACTTTGTCGGATCGGGAGCAAAGGGAGCTCTATCATGCCGCTAGAATGATCCAGAAAGCCTACAGGAACTACAAGGGACGACAGAAGCAGGAGGAGGCCGAGAGGCATGCTGCTGTCCTCATTCAACAGTACTATCGCCGTCATAAACAGTACGCTTATTATAGGTAATCCGTTTTTAGCTTACACGACAGCCCCTTTATTTTTAAAAGTCCCCCGTTTACTCCTTTTATTTTTGTCTCTCGACGCTCGTTCGACGACGACGACTCGAACGACGAAGACGAAAGTCGCAAAGTTTCTTGTCACGTGCTGACGTGGAAGTTTAAGTATCGAAGATGCACGTCGAGATCCATGGAAAAGTAGAGTCGACTCTTCACGGCCGTGATCATTAAATTCCCGTTGGTATTTCGCGAGTTGGAGCCTCAGTTTTAATAAGCGGCAATTAATAACAGGGAGGACAAGACGTACCATTCCGGGGCCAATTTAACGATCCAGTTGAACCGGACGGATTTCACCAAAGTTCATTCTATCCACCTCCTGGGACGAACTTTTAATTGGCATCGTAAATAATTCGAGAACTTTCGGAACTTCCTTACCTCCGGCACGGTGCTCCGAATACAAAATTAACCTGGCATTAAATTAATACGACTTTTGTTTGAGATGAAAGCCTTACTACCTTACCTGCTTTCTTAACTTTTTCTCACTCTATCTCTCCTTCTCTCTTTACATTCTCCTCTTTCTTTCTCCATCGCGTTCGTAGCTCGTACATAGTGCATTCCCAGGATGTGCAACGAGTATCACGAATTCACCGGATACCCTTCGTTTCTCCGTTTACAGACAAGCCACGAAGGCTGCTCTGGTGATACAAAATAACTATCGAAATTATCGAGCCAGACCGGGTTCGAGCAGTTCGAGACAACAGGCGGTTCATCAGCAGGCAGCTCATCAGGCCGCGAGGAAGATACAACAGTTCATGCGTCAGTCGAAGATCAAGTTAGTATCCGGCCGGTGCACATAATTGCATTTCCTGTTGCAACGATGTGCACGCATATTAGTTACGTAGACTTCTTGTTAGCACACGAAAGGCTTACCGTACGAAAGACATCTAAAGTTCTAAAGTCTCCCTCTTCTCTGTGTGTACTAATGCAGCTTGTCGTGGGACGATTCACGACCGGTAAGTAATGAAAACAAGTAGGGCGATTGTCGCGCGGCAAACACTGCTCGTTTATCGCTCCCGTATCTACTCGAAGGATACTCGCTCTCTTTCGCTTTCACCAGGACGATCAGTGCACCCTGTTTCACGACATGAAAATAACGATATATCAAATGTATATCGATATATTTCTATATCTATATATCTGTCCTTTATTGAAAAATCATCTTCGTCTATCTGTGTTAACGGAATGTGTTAACGGTGGCTTCGTGTTTCTTTGTTTTAATGTTCTAAACGTGTTACCAAGTATCTCCACGCAACAGTGTTCATTCGGAGCTTGTGACATAGACGAGAACAAGAGACTCCTCGATTAGCACTTTGCGATCTTCATCTATTCTCTGTTCCAATTACAGTAAAACTTCGACAAATGCACAGATTTCGGGGGCAAAGCAGTGCTCTTATCGAGTACCGGTGTTGAATCTGTCTTTACATTAGGGCTCGAGCCATGCGCTAACTTCTAGAAAGACAGAGAGAGCAAGCAAACAAAGTGAACTGCTCGAAAGTATCGGCGAGGCATTTCTAATGCAACAATAAACTTGTTTATTTATTAATCTTTCTAAATGTAACTTTTCCCAATGCATTTTTGAGATTCTTCTGCTTAAAATGATACCAAACACGATATAGTTTGAATTATGTAAATATTAAGTAATTTTATTAAATACTAAGTAAATATAATTCAAACTACGTCGTGATTGGTATCATTATAATGAGAAAAATCTCACAAATACGCTAGCTAAGGTTTAAAAAAAAGTCGAAAATGAAAACAACCGACCCTCCAATCGGTATTGCCTCACCGATACATTCGGGTGGTATTCTCCAAGAGTGATCCCCCTACGTGGAGGGGATAGTCATGATCCATTTATCGAGGGAAACTCCTGATGCCTTTATCGATGTTTTACTGTAATCCCTTTACGACGGAAAGATTCTCAACAAACTGTACAACTTTATCGCATAAAGTGTAGTATCACTATCGAGCAAAGTGTTAATCGCAGACGAATTAGTTGCGCTCGTTTGTCTTGTAGTTGACGTGTTCCTCAGAGTGCTTGATCATTCAGTGTCATGTATGCACATTCGCATAAGCGAATAGCTCAGGCCGTTCGATCCGATCTACATAAACTATGGGTTTCTCGATCTAGGCTGCAGAACGCCAGGGCCGCCGCAAACGGGAACGGGAGGCAGCCAGCGGGCATTTCACGGGTGGTTGCTGTCCCCCAAAGCTCGCCCTCATCTAGCCCAGGGGCCAGCCTGGTAGCCGCCAAGCCAGAGGTCACTTAGTTGACTGTCGTTCCAGCAGCGTGCAGAATGACGACGAACCTCGGGAGGCAAAGTAAAATCATGCCCTGGTCATCCATTCTCTGGTCGTCCATCATCGACGCTCTCCACGAGTTTCTCGACGCGCCGGAAGCCCGGGAGAAACTCGAACGGCGTGGAAAACGGCCGCACGATCAGGATACAAGGAAATGCTTTGCTCTCTTAAATCCTTAATTAATGTACCTGCCTTTGACCCGATACCTTTTTCCATCTTTCGATCGAACCTTTGTCCCGCAGTTCAGCTCAAGGATCGTGCCTCGTCCTTCGTCCCCTTTCGTTTCGCTGCGAAACTTCTTCGACGCTGCATCGCATTACACAATCCTGCATTATTCTTCTCTTCTCTTCTTTTCTTTTCGTTCGTTTGTCCCTCGGTCGGCGTGACTGTGCGGTCTGTACATTGAAGAGGTAGGTGGTTTTAAAATCGTCGTACGTACCAGTCTACGTATACACGAGACGAATCGTGCATAGAGAACAAAAGTGCATCGAGGATCGATGATTCGTAAGGAGCAATCGACTCGATCGAAGCATGCTCGTAGAATGCAACCGTTGCCTTCCGCTTGAGATATCGATTATCGACTATTTTAACGAATCAGAGTACAAAAGAGGCTATGTTTTGCTGGACTCAGTTTTGTTTTAGAGACTTTTTGCATCGATCTGGCACACGTATAGATAGTTTTTCTTCTTACGTCCCTTGCAACTTTGGCACCGAATTTTGAACGATCCCGTTGTTCGAGTATTTTTTTTACCATACTTTCTTCGTTTCCTCTTCTTTTTCTAAACCTCCTAGCTACGTTCCATTCATCGACGATGATTTTTCCAGCACATTCTTTACGATCGTTTCCTTCACACGCAATTCTACGTAGGTTTCGCGAGCAGCGTGATATCGTTGAGCTCCGAGGAATGATAACGATAATCGTCGCTGTAATCGCATGGGTAGGCATCGTCCCCTTTTTTTCTCATTTTCTTCACGATCTATGCTTCTTGCAAGTTTCGTTTTATTGGAGTACGATTTCGTCAGCGAGCGAATGAAACGAGGAATTGTTACTTTACTGCGAATCAACTCGACGGCAGATCGACGCTTAATTACGCTGATTGTAATCGTTACTTTTCACGAGAACGACAAATGCTCCATGAATTTGCTTTCGTAGTATTCGATATTGATGATATCTCAATCATAAACAGCAATCGCTGATCGGATATCGGGATTCGTTGCGTTTTTTTTGTAGCTAATGTGCATCGAACGCTTCTCCTATTCTTTTTCAACGTAGCTTTCTCCGCGAATTCGGGAGTTTCTCATTCGTCACGAATGATAATCGATCGTGCATCCGCGTAGGATCGAGCACGACACGAGCATACAATCGTGATGATACGGTATGATATCTCGTGTACAGGCAGACAAGTACAAAAGGTATCGATACGGTATAATCATATTAGGTGGCAGCAATTAATCTCTTCCCTGCACGAAATTTCTTTGTCGCTTGAAGGAACAAATTTATTCGGCTCGACGAGTAATTTAAGCAGCATATGTTTTTCCACGGAATCCGATATTAATTGAAGTTTTAGAAAGAAAGAGAAAGAGTGAAAGAGAACGAGAGTATGCATGTGAGAATGAAGAGGAGAAATTGAGAAAGTGCAAGAGAATCGGAGAGCATATGCGCGAATGTAATGGCGAAAATGAAGGCTGCTAGAGGGAAGAAGAATAGGGAGTGTTTAATGGAAAATAAGGAAAAAAAATTAAAGAGCCCTTTCTCCATTTATAGGGGGGCACTTCATCCACGGGCTGTGCTTAAAGTCACAGTATAATCAACTTCGTAGCATTACATTTAGGATAAGATAGTCGATTACATTGTTACAAACTACCTACCGTTTCTCTCTCCAGTAGGGGATTTTTTTAAAGGTTCTTTAGGTAAAAAAAAATAATAGAGGTAAAATTAAGGGCGTAGCGAATGGCGGAATATATATGCACACGGGGGCACAGCCGTGGTACCCGCGTTCAAGTTGATTAAGAAGACAAAAGTCTATTGTGATAAATTAATGGTGATCCAAGAAAGTATTTCCGCAAAAACAAACAAAGCAAAAATGTTTAAAAATGGGAAAATTTCACGTCTCGACGTCCACCGGGGACACGAGTCGCCGAGGCGGGTTACAGAGTGACGGATAGAGAGGAAGAGAGAGAGAGAGAGATGAGAGATAGAGAGACAGAGAAATCCGGTAAATGGCGAGTCGAGATTACGCCGTAAGATCTGTTGGAAGAACCTGTCGATACAAGGACCGATTATGATCCTCTTCGTCTTCGATAAAGTCCTATAATATATACATACATGCATACATATATCGATCCTCCGGTGTTAAGACAGGCTACGAGGTTGTAAGCGACGTAATTGCGGAGCGCGAATGGAAGAGAGATAATTAACAATATTGTACACACGAGTCAATTCCAACGAGCATTTTCATGCCACTAAGCTTAAAAAATTATTAGTTATTAAAAGAGAAAACGGAAGAAGAAGAAGGACGGGATGGAATAGAGGAGAAGAATTAGTGAGAGGAGTGAGAACGTTAGAAGGAAGAAACGAGAGACGAGTAGAAAGAAAGAGGGAGAGAGAGAGATGACAAATTCTTACACTCTTTTAATCATTGTTAATTAATTAATTAATTAATCACGATCCTATCGATACTTAAAATGAGACGAGTAAAATAATAATTATTATTATATACACAAAACTATTATTATATTCATATTTTTGCTTATTACATATTTAAGAAACTATTAAACGAGGGCTAGCGAGTATTAGTACATTTAAAGGTGGTGAAAGAAAAAAAGGGGGAAAAGCGAGAGGCCGAGGACGAAGGGAAGTCTCACGTATTAGGGAATAATTTTTAATCGACTCCGGCTTGTACAAACCTGTCTTCGTGCGTGGCAATCGAGTTTCGAAATCGACGGTAGACGAGCAGACATCGTTTCGAGACGATAAAACGTGTATCACCGAGTGCATGCCGAGATAAAGGAAACAAGGAAAACGGGTTTTTTCTTCGAGAGTCTCCGAGGCAGCGGGCCGATCGTTATTAACGCTAAAACGGAAAGAAAAAAAATGGAAGAAAGAGAGAACGGCGGTATCGTCGCTTTTCCGGGATACAAAGAAAACAAAGAATAAGATATTTGCACACACACAGTATTTTTCAGTCGCGAAACAGTGAGAGGTCCCAGATGGAAAAGACGACGTCCGCGGACAAAATATTTCAGAAGTTCCCCATTTATTATTATTAATAATAATAATCTAGAATCGCATTAATTACCACGTACACCAAAGCGTATGAGGTGAGAATCTATAAGGTGGTGTGTAAGTACGCGAGAGAGGGAGAGAGAGGGTGGGAGAGCGAGAGAGAGGGTGAGAGAGATAGGGGAAAATGCTAAAAAATAATATTAATTAAAAGACATCGCTAGGGTAGGCGCTTCGAGGATACATAAACTTTAAAAGTCACTTAATACAAATTATTCTCAAAATATAAAAGTTTAATAAGTAAATAAAAAATTTTTAAATCTACGTAAGAAAGCCAAGAGTCAAAGACGACTAGATGATAGGAGCCGCATGGCCTAACTGCTGCCACTTTAATTAATTAAATAATTAATTATAACTTTATTACTACTCAATTAAACTCGAATACAGAATGAGAAAAAAAAAATATGTCATGCCACTTTTCAAACTAACTTTCTAGATGCAGAGACGAATCAGTAGATGATAGCGGACTATTAAAATGAATCTTCTCTTCTAATTGGGGACGATTGATTCGCGCTATAGATTCGAATATTTCCAATTGTCCAGTCTCAAAAGAATCGCACGAGATACACACGCGTGTACGATGTCTCGCGATAAGCTATCACGAAACTCCTCATTATCGATGTCCAAAAGATCACGTAGAAAAAAAAGAAGGAATACGTCGAATCACCCCTAAACAAAAGCTCCTCGATTCTCCTTCAAAAATCTCTTTACACATCCTTCGTCGAATTTCGAGCAAATCTCTACGATCAAATCCGACCTTTTTGCACATATTTTTTACAAGCTGAAAATCTCAGAGCTACAAAAATTCATCCCGTCTATTCTTCTCGATTGTCCTTTCGTCACGAAATCGTCCAGGTATTTCGTGTCGGCGTATCGCGAGACATCCTGTGGGACGTTTGTATCGCGATGTCGAAAAGGTCGAAACGATCGGATATCGGTGCCTAGCTCGCGTTTCTACAAAGTAACACACAAACGAACGAATGAACAAAGAAACAATTAAACAAACAAAACACATACAGTCACAGAGACGACACACTGTTCCTTGATTAAGACGGTCACTTTGTACCTGCTTGCTGCCTGCCTGGCCCGTGCGTTACATAAACATACTTCTAGTCTTATCGAGATATATCACGCTCCGTGTAATTAACCTCGATAATTAAATCGTCCAAGCATGTCGTGTACTTTCGTTGTGATAATCCGGCGGCGCGGCACGGTCACGGCACGGCGTGTTTTCATGTTAACGAAGGGCACGCGCCGCGCGATGCGGATTCTTCCACGAACGATCTCAACGTGGAGTCCGCAAAGCCAATTAATCGATCGATTGATTTCCTTCAAGACAACCCGTTCGTATTCGCGATGAGCGATTTTATCCCGGAAGGTTGATGGTTTCGACGGCTCTTTCGACATCTCTACATCCACAGCCGACGTTATGAGCGTTTCAAAATTCGCCGAGCTTAACTTCACGTTCGAACTTATACTCCAGTCGTTGGTAATCCTCATGGTTCAAACAATTGCAAATTAATGATAACGGGATGTGCAATCGTTTCGCGGGTAATTCGATGGTTCGTTGCGAATTTTGAAACGCAAGGCGGCAATAATTAACATGGTTCGTGCTACTTTTAGTGGAAACGAATAATGGTAAAGGCTCCATCTCTTGTAATATTTTTATTATCGCAAACGTAATATTACATTATTAAATTATATTAAATAAAGGATTACGCCACTGTTTATTATTTATTGACTAACGTTCAACTAATATTGTAAATAATAACGAAAATATTTTATCTATATTTCCGATCCGGGGGCGTTGGGCGGGGCAGCGTATTATTACCTCTTGTCCGCCCTTCGGCGATCGTGCGATCGCCGTTCGCCCAGCCCTCTATTGTTACACCATTTCATCATTGCATTTAATAAATTATATATTTATTGACTCACTCACCTTCTGACTTACCCCAGTTTTGTTTGTGTCTTTTGTAGTTCTAGGTACACACACGACAATCCAGGTAATCCAAAAATCTCCCGCCCCTTTTCCCCGGACAACTCGAACGTGATCGATGCCGAGGAATTATCGAAATAAGGTGAGAATTTACCATTATCCCGTGGGTTAAATTAGAATTCATTATCACTAACAGTTTCTTGACTATTACGAGTGATCAGATTGTTTCTTGGTTCTTCCGCAACAATTTATTTAAAGCATACAAACGGTACAAACTTTATTGTTGTCACTTTGAGTATAAATTAAATTAAATTACGCGGATATTATGCGCGTAGGGGGTAAAGGTGAGAGAATTAGGGAAGGGGGTAAGACAGGAAGGAAGAAAAGAGATAATATGATTCTTTAAGCTAGAATTGCAAAATCAATCGACGTCCAAGATCTTTCGGGCAAGGAACCTTTCGCGTACGAGCGAATTACTCCAACTTTTCTAACGGTTTGTTCGAAACAATGAAATATTTTAATATACCTTTTTCACCCTATAACAAAACCTTTTTTTTAAGCGAAGAACAACGCTACGCGATTGCATTCATCGACGAAAGTACTTCATCCATCGAGTAGAACCTTTCATGATCAGTACCGAAGGATTTCACCGCGAGAAGATTAGCTCAACACAAACATCTATGTTAAATACGTTCTAACGAAGCAAGCAGATAATATTATCTCACCCCCGATAAATCGATCATATTGTCGAAGCGGAAATTTTCTCACTCTTTTCCATTCAACGTCCGCCGACACGGAAATCCCTCGGCTTCTAAGCACCGACCATGGCGTTGCTCCTTTTCAAATAGCTGCTATTCAAAAGACCTTGAAATCGCTCGAGCGCGATTAGCGAGGAGAGAGAGAAAAAAGAGAGAAAGAAAGAAGAAAATGAAAATTAGAAGACTTGGACGCGATGATTTTCCCGATCGCAGACGACGATGTTACCGGTCGATGTGACGGCAACCCCCTCTAAACCTTTGAACTCGCCGTCACCGCTTCCCCAGCCGCCGAAGGACTTCAGGAAGGCGCCCTCTGGGCTGAAGATCTGTATCCTGTTGTTCCCGGAGTCGGCGACGACGATGTATCCTTGGTCGTCGACAGCAACGCCCCTTGGGAACTTGAACTGACCTTCGTCGGAGCCCTCGGATCCGAAGGAGGTCAGCACGCGGCCGTTCACGTCGAATATCTGAATACGATGGTTGTTGCCGTCGCTGACGATCACACGGTTTGTGTTGCTCACCGCGATGTAGTGAGGGTGTTCTAGCTGGCCACGTCCGCTTCCGCAAGAACCGAATTTGCCGACGAACGTGCCGTCCGATTGAAATACCTGAGAGCAAATGAATTCGTGCTCAAGATAATTGAGATAATTGAGAAATCTTCGTAAAGGATTACAAAAGCTTCTTAACAAGATACGGTTAAGTATCTCTGCAGCAATCTAGGAGAGGAGGACTTTAATACATCTTTATGACTTAACGGGAAGATAAGGATGAACCGGAGGGAAGATACAAACCTGTACGCGATGGTTTTCCTTATCGCATACGTAAATAAATCCTAGAGCATCGGTGGTGATACCCCAAGGATAGTTGAACCGGCCATCAGCGGTCCCTTGGGAGCCGAAGGCTCTCAGGAATCGACCGGAAGGATCGAGCACTTGAATTCTATGGTTGTAACGATCCGCGATGATATATTGGCCGATTCTGTTCACGGCCACCCCGGCGAGGCAATCGAACTCACCCTCGCCGCTTCCGTATGTTCCGAACTCCTTCATGAAGTTACCGTTACCGTCGAATACCTGTCGATTCGAGTCGTGTCAGTAAAAGTGAATTGTCAATTCATCTTTTAGAATTTCTGTTTGGATTTTGAGTCGGTCCTTACTTGAACACGATGGTTAGAGCTGTCGGCCACGACGATGGAATTGTCCGGGCTGACTGCGAGGCCTCTTGGCCAAGTGAAACATCCGGCTTCGCTCCCCCGCATCCCAAATTTAAACAGCTGCCGCCGCTTCAGCAAGTAGTGACTCCTCCGACCATTACTGGTACATTATAAAAATCCTATTAGCCTCGATGAAGTCTGAGCTATCTAAATCTAATTAACACGTCGAATGCCATCGGTATTTTGCTAGTTTCTTCATTTCTACCGAAGGGAAACTTCTTCTGTTAAAATCACATCTTTACAAAGCAGAAACTTTAAAGACACAGAGAGATGTATAGGCAGTAGGACTTTACCTTTTTGAGACCAACGCGTAAATATTGAACGAATTAACAAAATTATAAATATTGTAGTGTATAAATAAGAAGTAATTTAATATTGTAGGGTGGTGAAAAAGAAAGAGGGCCGCGGCAACCCATCCAAGCGGCGTACTCGGCCTGCGTAGCTTAACACGGAAGATCTCCTGGGTCGTACAGTGGCAGCTCTTTTGCAAAAAATAAATTTTCTCCCATCGCTTTTTTCATTCATATCGATTCCTAAATGTTCATGAATTTCAGAAATAGCGAAATGATTGAAATTTGACAAAAATTGTAGTTGCAGCAAACGCTCAAAGTTGGATCTGCTTCTCGAGACCAATTTCTATCTAAAAAACACGTTGTCTTCCTCGTGATATTCTGACGAATCTATCTTATATTTTCTAATATTTTTTTAAAAAACGTCCAACAGAACACCGACCGGTCAGCGCGGTTGCACTGCGCCAGCGACCTCTCCCTGCTGTTAATTTTTCTTTAAATCCTTTTCTCCTAAGTTCTTTATAGGAGTGTACCGCCCGATCCCTCCCAATATCATATAAAATTTCAATGAATTCAATAGCGCCGGTCACCGGTGACCCCCATGGCATTCAACGTGTTAACTTCGATCGAACCAACGTCACTTACCTAGTGGAGGAACCTGCTGCCGCGGGTATAACGGGAGCTGCTGTAGGGGACGTGGGGGAGCCTGACGGGTTTTTTTGGTCGTCATCGGAGGATTCGAAGGATGTTTGGCCAGTGTGCCTCAGAGGTAAACCGAGCGATAACCTTCTCGAGGTTGCGCTGGTACTGCAAACACATATATAGTTAGAGAAAGACAAATGTTCAACCCTCCCTTATCATCCGCCGTTGGTCCATCGACCCTCTTCAAAGATTTATCTTACCTCGACGATGGAATCGTAGACGTGGACGAGGACGGCTCTTTGTCCTTGGTGGTTCGATTGCCGTACTTGTTTTTAAGGTACCTTGCCCACGAGCTAAGGGCAGCGCCGTCTTTCTCGGTACCTGCCCTGTCTCGTTCAGGGCTCGGCTCTCGGGACTTAAGGGCGTGAGTACTGCGACTTCTAGCCAATTCTGACCCGACTCCGTATTTTGCCGCCAGATAAGCGTTCGGCGACTGGGTAGTCGGCGAGGGTGGTTCCTCGTCGAGCTCGAGATCGTCACCGCCGAAATTATGGGAGCTTCTTGACCGAGCTAAACGCTGTCTTCGCTCCTTCATCGCGGCGTATCGTGACCTCGCCGACAGAGGTGACTCGACCTCGTTGTCCGCGTCTCGTTCTCGCTCTCGTTCTCTCTCTCGCTCTCTTTCTCGTTCTCTTTCTCGTTCTCGCTCTCGTTCCCGTTCCCTTTCTCTCTCCCGTTCCCTCTCTCGTTCCCTCTCCCGGTCCCTCTCCCGCTCTCTCTCCCGTTCTCTCTCCCGTTCCCTCTCTCGTTCCCGAGTCGCCATCATCGCTGCTTGACTCCTGCTCTTGTTCAGGAACCTGAAACATCGTCAGGACGAGGACGGCTCGTTCAGATGTTCCTGTTAAGGGTGGCGTGTTACTTGGTAGGGGTGAAATTCCGGGGGAGAATTTAGGTGAGAAATTATGTCGGTCACTTAATGAGGAGACGGATGGCTCTTTTCACAAAATCCGCTGCGCTCTCGAAGTTACAAGCGACCGATTTGTCTACCGCGTCGGGTCGGAATCCGTTGTTACTTTGTTATCTTTTGCGAAGACGAATCGAAGCATCTCTGACCCTGTATGTTTGTCGTTTTTAATGTCGTTTTAATCGGTTTTAATTGGTATTTTATTTTCTAAGTGTTTCTTGAGACTTTTTAAAAATCGATAATCATACGTACGTTTCGCTTATTTTCTTTGGAATGGTCGAACAAAAATGAATGCGCTCTTTGATTGCAACACGAATATTAGCACGATACTGTACGTAGAATTTAGGAGGGATTAGTCACAACGTTTTTCAACTTCATTTAAGGAGAAGGCTTGCATTTTCGACGTAAACTTCCCATCAGTCCGTATCTTATCTATCGCACGTCCTGTGCATCTCGTTTTTTACCATCATCCTCCATAAATTTTATATCGCCCTTTCAGGCTCCACGAAAACGACGTTCCGCATCTCCTGCGGTAAGTTCATTTCAGAAAAATCAAGCGTTCATCGTTTCCCATTATTAACTCCTTTCTTTTACATCATTCTATCGGTACATCGTAAATTTCTGAATATTAAATCCCTTCCAGGCTTTTAACTCACAACTAAACCCAACCAAAATTATTTGTTGGAACGCGAAGTAAAAACTGGCGCCGTTCGTCGAAAGAAATTCTAAAGGAAAAATCTCCAAGAATTCTCGGGGGTGTTTTCAAACAATCGTAGAAAAAAATACGATGAAATTTCCAGCATCGCAGCATAGATTTCTGTGTTTTACGCAACCGGTATATTCCCAAATATTATTGCTTATTAGAACCTCGTCCTTTCGCAGCAATTTGTGGTCAACGATAAAAAAAAACTTTTTATATACGCGTCAGCTACGTACAGAGAACTGAGATATATTACATTCGACAATCGTAAAATTTTAGAGCCTGTTCTTCGTTATATTTTTCGTACCTCGCTCGTAAACTCGGACGAGAATCGATACATCGACTGTATGAAATCCCGTTTAAACTTTTCTCCCATTGTATTTAATTGTCGAATCGAATCGTTGCAATTGAAAGTCCAAAGTTCAAAGCTTCCTCCTGAATTGGCAAATTTACAATTATAAATTCCATTCGAAAATACCGCGGTTAATTGACTCGATGTTCGAAATATCGAATCGAACGTTCATCTTTCCAGTGCAGCAACATACAGACCGATATAGCACGGCTAACTGGTCGAGCTGCAGCAGATATTTAAAGTAACAAACGAGTTATATTTAAACCTCGTGCCGCATGCCTCGGAACTTTCCGTATCGTGCACAATGCGGTCACATGGACTTCGTTCCGCTTCTGTTTTTCGTGCATCTCGCCGATAGCCGGATACGAGAAAATGTCGACGATTATAAAGAGCCTCGTTGAAAAGCTGGCGAATTGTTAAAGTAATTAGACAAGCTCGAAAATGAATATCTAGCATATCTCTTGCAAACGACTATAGAACTCCATGGTACTATCTGTTGATTAAAGTCATTGTTATCGTTTACCAACTAGGAAAACTGAATTAATATGCAGAAAATATGTAATTAGCGAGTATCAGTGTTCCGTTTGCAAGTGGAATTAATTCCGATGAAGTCAGATAATAAGTAAGGATCTCTCAAGAAGCTTCTTCGTGTCTTAATTAAAGCCAGACCGATTCGCCGATTTGAAAACGACGACGTCGATGATTCCTCGACGCGCTGTACCTTAATCGAAGTCAACGTCATTCCCCGTTTTTACCTTCTCCTCCGCTACAACGTATTTTCGTGGAGTTTGCTGTAAATTCATGATGCGAGAGTGCGTGAATCCTGAGGTGGTACACAACCGTAGACGCGTCGGGAGAGGATTTCTTAAATTTAAAATAAAGCTGAGCGCCATGTCGAAGCTCGCGCGCTCTTTTCGCGCCATCGAACAGCGAGATACGACCTTCCCTCTTCTGTTCGATCGCGTCGCTTTTTTTTACTTTCAATCTGTTAGTGTAATAAATAAAGATGCATTTTCGTTTGTTTCATCAACGATTTTGACACTCCCTCGTGTGAATGGGTCAGAAAGAAAAACGATGGAGAAGTCATCGAGTTACAAATTGGGACAACGATTACACAGAACGTATAGAATTTGAAAAAAAAAACGACTTGGGTGAGAAAATAATATCACAGAGAGACAGACGGAGAGACATTGAAGAGATACTAGAAAAAAATGTGAGAGAAAATACAGAGAATCACGAACGAAAAGATTTTGCAGGCGGGAATCCAAGAGTATCACGTTTTCCTTTCTTGTTATGCTTAGAACTGAGGACAAGTTGAGAGGGAAATAAATAATACGAGTTATCACAAAGAAATGCAGTTTATTTACCACACCAACAAACTGACGCAAGCCTATTCGCTAGGAGAAAAGTACAAAAAACTTATGATACGAAAGGACGACATCCGCGGGAACGGGTCAACGAGTCAGGTGGCACGTTTCGCGATTTTTCGCGAATCGTAGCACGTGACGCGTCCATTCGCGCTGGCCATTTTTTTTTCTCTCTATTAATGGGAACGACTTAAGAAGCTTCACTTAGCGTGGATTTAAGCTGCTTGGGAGGACGGTTTTCTCACTAGAAATTCATTTGTTTATCGAGGAACTAATAACGCGGCTACGAAGCTACGTGTAGAGTTGAGCAATGCTCTGTTATAGATGCAGAGTGTCTCCCGAGAATATTTTAAATACTTTACTGATAGATCGCGATAGTAATTCTTAGAGAATAATGCCAGGTTGTCGATCTGACTGTTTCTTTTATCGAGATATCAATTTATATCTTCAATATAGCTGTTTGAAAAAGATGTGATTTTAGGAAAGAAATTAATTTGATTAAAAATTATGAGATGCACTCAGCCTGTTCAAGAGGGTTATGCCTACTGTAATTTGCAAATGATTCGGAGTGCAAAGGGTTAAAAATACATCTCGATTTGACATTTTCACGAAGAATTATCTATGGAATCTATTGGAAAAGCATTTTTCTTCGAGACACCCCTAATGTGTACGTGTTTATGTGTATCGCGGGTTATCAACGTAGGAACGAATCTCGCTCGATCGTACGTACGATTATCACAATGTATAAAATGCAAGTTTCACCGTACAATTTCACGTAAATAGCAAAAACCTCGAGACCCGATTGGCTACATTCCGTTTTTACGTCTCATCATACGCGTTACGGTTCTGTCGATTTCGATGCTGGCGATTGGAAGACCCTGGAGACGAAAAAATCTACGTGCAGCAGTTTCGCCGTTGTCCGACTCGAATCGAAGGCAAATAACGTACGTACGAGTTTCAGACGAAAGAGAGAAAGTCAAGAAAAAAAATATAGATATACAGACAAAGGATAAAAGAAAAATAACAGAGAGAACATTAGGAGTGGTAGACATCAAAGTTAGTATCGGTAAAAAGACCAAGAAAATTCCTCTTTCTCCTCGTACAATACTTTCCCCGTACGTGTTTTCCTCTCGTTCTAAACGAACATCCCGCGACCGGCATACTTTTTCGTGCGATAAACAGCGGAAGAGAACACGAGGGAAACGAGAAGAACGAAAATAACAACGATAGAGGGTGGAGAAACTGCTGCATCGAATCTCGCTGTGTAAGACAGTCTCGTCTGTTTTCCGTGGGCAACAGTAACTGTAGTAGCTGTAACGGTAACAGTAGTAACGGTAATGGTACTTGTTGTAGCTGTAAGTCTGCAGTCTTTCGCGAATAACAGCGACGGTCATCGAAAAGAACGCGACTCGTAGAGAATCGTGAGAAATCGGGACGTGGATGAAGAAGGGGCACGTATACGAGTTACAGGAACAGATTGATTAGAACGCTGTAACACAGTACGGACACACAGAAAACGGTGGTTACCATTTGCATCGGTATAGAGATATCGACACCAGGCGTGTCCTCGTGCTCGTCGGAACTTTCGGTCTCTTTGGATCGGGTAGCGTTCGCGACTAATGCACCGTTCTCAATGTTAGTTCTCACTACGAGGTCGGTCGTTTGGGAACGAATCGTGCTCGTTTCGTTCGTGCTTCGGTCCTCTACGCCTTTGGCGGCGGACGCGTCGTCGACCTTGTTTAGTATCACCCACCCGTTTTCATCGATGCTCCATGCGTTATCGGTCGTCTTGGAATCGTTATCGCGGCTAGTTTCTGTGGCTTGGTTCCGCGCCATGGGAACTCTGATAATCGACGTTGAATCGTCATTCTTGGATCTCTCGTTGGCGCTAGTTTTATCGACGTTTTGATTCGTGACTCTGACGCTCTTCACTGATTCATCTCCATTCATCCCGGAGCTCCTTCGAAACTCTTGATTTTCGATCGGCGAGATTGGACGATCGGATTCGCTCTCGGATTCGTCCGAAGCTAGCCAACCATTCTTGCCTATACTACCTTGCCTGTAGGATCTACTTCTGGAAGAATTCTCCGAGGACCTTGACAAGGTCGTTTCATCGTTCTCAAATCCTCCATTTCTCTCCGAGTCTTCCGCATCGTTGCTAACGGATCTCGCGTCGTCGTCTTCGAGCTTGGCCTTTCTTCGAGAATCGATCTTCTCGTCCTCTTCGACCCGATTGTCATCTTGGTTCACAGATTTCAAACTTCTGGCGATTCTGTGTGGGTTCTCTGCCTGCAGATCCTGATCAGTAATCACCCATCCGTTATCGTCGAACAGTTCCTCGATGCTCTTCTCTCCTATCAACGACGAACTCCTACGTTTCGCAGCATCGTCGTAGCGCTCAATGGCAGCGGAATTATTTTCGGAATGAGGGTTCGTCCGAACGCTTAAAACCGTCGTTTCATCGTCGTCTTCCGTTTCAGAATTCGTCGATGCCCTTGCGCTCCCGGAATCATTGTTTCCTTCGGTCGAAGGACGACCATCGTCCTCCGGTTTTCCATCGTCGATTTTCTTAGCTTTCACGTTGCTATTTTCATCTCTGGACTGATCTTCTTCCTCGTCGGTCACCGAACCACTCTCCGCACTTTCCTCGGACTCTGTATCCGAGTTGCTCTCCGTGCTGACCGAATT
Source organism: Cerceris ruficornis (assembly GCA_963989415.1). Taxonomy (NCBI): domain Eukaryota; kingdom Metazoa; phylum Arthropoda; class Insecta; order Hymenoptera; family Crabronidae; genus Cerceris; species Cerceris ruficornis. Next base: position 14,292,079 of record OZ022527.1, on the reverse strand, counting down.
CTCGTTCGATCCATCGAATGTTTCTTTCTCCTTGTCCCCGGTGGACTTCTCAGCCGTGATTCCCACCGCACTGGTCGCGTTTGAATTCTTATCGGCGCGTGAATCGTCTCGTTTCGTAACGTCAGTCACGGAAACCCGTTCGTCGTTCCGAGCGGATATCAAAGAGTTCGCATCGTTCACCGAACGACCTTCCACTAACGCGGCTTCGTGGACCACTCTGCGGTTCTCTACTCGACTATCGTTTGCGCTACCTTCGAGACTTTCGGATCTATTGACGGAGGAGGAGGAGGATGAGGTGATCGTTTCGTCGGTGTCCGTAGTACCGTCCGTGTGCTTTCTGTTACTCGAGTGCGCATTAACCATCGATCCGTCCGCACTGTCGTGTAAATCGTAATCCGCGTTCTTAGCCGCGATTTCGTTATCCTCGACACGATCGGTTGACGGTTCATCGTGTCCGTCACTAAACGTCCTAAAACGATTACGGTCGTGGGGGTTACTGGAATTAGATACGGCCTGATGACACTGATCGTGATCTACGTGTGCTACGAACCTGCTGGTGTAGCCGGCCGGCGTCGTAGACGGCGTCGAGCCGCCGCTCGTTGCTGTCGTCGTCGTCGTCGTCGTCGTCGGGCTCGTCACCGATTGCGCGGGACTTCCTCTCGGCGAAGAATACCTGAGACACGTATTATCGCTCGAAATTCTAGTTTTATCTCTGACTATCGACGATCGCGAATTACCAATGTGATATCTTTTTTTTTTCATTTTTCCAATTGATCTGTTTGACTCTAGAGCTAATTATTCAACGGTCAAATTTCCTAGCGCGGCTCTCCGTCTGACTATTGCGACTACTCGACGTAGAAGATTGCGGCTAAGGACGCGAAGTTAGCTCATTTATTAAATCCTACTGTAAACGACGTTTCGCCTTGTGAATGGCACTAGTGACTTTTGTTCTTCGTCGGACAGTTTTTAATTATTTTGACCTAGCGTTAGCCTACGATCCGCGAGAAATTTTTCCTTTGATAAACGCAAGGAAAATAAGAAACGCCACTGTGCACAATTTTCGATGTTACTTGTTAATGTGAATTCCTCAGTGAAAAGTAAAAAATATACTTGCCTTGTCGAGGGCGAGTCCTCTTTGCTTCCTCGTCGTGCCTCGGCGCTTCGAGCAAGAAGAGGACCGATATCGGTTCTCGCCATCGCAGATTCGCTCCTTTGACGATCCTGCGCGGCCGATGCCGCCGTGGAGGATGCCGTGCCCGAGGGCTGATCGGTTTCCGATTCCTCCTCGGTCTCGGATTCCGTTTCCTCGGAGGAACTGCTGGTCTCATCTTCCTCCTCCTCCTCTTCCTCCTTCTTCTTCATGTTTTGCTCGTCTCGCACTGATTGCTGTTGCGTGGGTGGCGGCGGAGCTGCGCGATTACCTGAGAGAATGGAGATAATTTTAGAAGGTGGATCTTGAATCTCAATTTTTTCCCTGTCCATCATCCCTCGTTTCAAAGCAGCACAACATTCTCTTTTTGTTGTCGACCTTTCTAAAGTATCATGCCAAAAAATAAATCTCTACTGAAAAAACACCTTTTAAAAAGGACTCTCCAGCTTATAATAAAGAACTCTGCACATGTAGGAAGACAATTCAACTCAAATTAATAGAATTCTCGCACATCTCCGCGAGAACCATCCATCAAAACTATCTCGGTGGTGTGGAAGTACATTGAAAGGAATTTGAAGTTTCCCCGGCGTAATCTTATTCCAAAATCCAAGACATTCCTACGTGAAGTAGTGTTGGACTCTCAACCTCCTAATGAGATTCTCACCTGCGCCTAAAAAACGGCTCTGAAAGGGTCTCGAAGTAGGTGGGGCACTGGTGGAATCTTTGGCAGGTGATGCAGCGACCGCAGGACCCGCTGAAACGGTGGTTGTCGTGTTCGTCGGGGGTGCCCTCGACAAGTATTTCTGCTTCATTTCCTCGGTGGTGAATGGCGCCCCCGTACTGCGAATTCCTGATCCTCCTGAGCTCTCGGAGCCAGTGCTCGAGTCTGATGAAGCGCTTCTAGTCGCAGGAGTGTGAGTATCCGTCGAAGTTCTCCTGCGAGGAGAACGATATTTCAATTAACGACTTCCCCGGCTCGGTAAACTCGACGATGTAGCACGCATTCGCGCGTGACAATTTATGCCTGCGTTACTAGTTTGCATCGTTCTCCTTTCGTCCTATCCGTAACGGATTATCATCCAGCGAAAGCGTCTACTTTCGCTCGATGTCTTCGCGAATATCGTTGATTTTAGCTACGTCGAGTAACAGCGCGAAAAATAGATGAACCGTTGGGGTGATTTTCACTCTGCTGTTGCGAGTCGGGATATTTATTGGCGCGTTAAGTTGGACGGTGAAATTCTCGCTTTTTTTAATGCTAGGCGGGTAGAATTGGAGAAATTTGCAGTCACGAGAAACGTATTCTCGGGGGAAGGGTAAAAAGAAGCGGAGGACTGGTAACTTGTAATTTTTGGCAGCGAGTGTACTCCTGTTAGGTCGACTGGAATTTCCAAATTAAAACCGAGGTGTTCCGACGTTTCGCCGTGTTCTTTGTTTCGGTTATTAGAATTTTCGCTCGTTAAAATACTTGAAATTGTACTACAAAACGGATAAAAATTCTTGGGAAAAAAGTTCAGCGCGATGAGAAAAAATAGCGAACAGGGTGTGGGGTCCGGAGGGAGATCGAAAGAGGAAAAAGTTGGCTCAGTTAAATTTCTATAAGGACGATGAAAAAAGCGCGCGCGAACAAACCGCTAAATTGGCGCGTTTCTCGTCTCCGTCGAAAGTACGAGCTTTTTATTCACCACTTTCTTACACTTCTTTTTCTTCCCTGCCGTGGAAAATTTCAAAGAGAAATATCTTGAATACGTTCCACTCTCCCGAGATCGACGTCAATTCCTCCAAGAGAATCCTAGAGAGCACGTATTTCGAGGGTGACCCTTTCGTAACTTCCAGGACGATTAAATTTTCCCAAATACACAACGAATTCAGCGAGATGTAACATCGCGTTACAAGTTTAGTTTGCAACTTTCTGTCGGACAAATCTCGGCAAGTTCGAGGGTCTGATCAAAGCGACCCGTTTCTACTCAACGGACACATACCGGTTTGTCTGACCGAGGACGTCTCTGTCCACTGTAATCATGTGTTCACAAACTCCACATTCAATTTCACCTCGAAAGCTAAACTTTCGCGGCTCCTCACAATTTTTTCAACGTTCAAATTACCTCGGAAATTCCATACAATAATTTTATCAATTAACCCTTTGCACTCGGCGTCTTCTCTACGAACGCACTTCACACCTACTCTTCCAACGTAAAACCGGCTGACATATTTATATATTCATATACTTTGGCAATTATACCACATTTTGTTTTGCTTTCTTGTGTCATGCCAGTAGAAAACTTCAGGGAAACGTGCATTTCTCAAAAAGTTGCACTTGGAATAAGTTTAGTCCCCGTAATAATTAATAAACTTGCGATGTCCCTTCAGACGGAACAACCGAGTGCAAAGGGTTAGTAACTGGAGCTACTTCGGTTCTAACGACAAATTCGAGCATCGAGCTATCGAGAAACCAGGTGACCACGATTCACGACATGTTCGACCGAGAAGTCAAACTTTTCGAAAGCAATAAAACACATTTTGAGAAACATACCTCGCGGCAGTTGGTCTTCTGGTTGGTTCCTCGGATTCTCGTTCCGGCGGAACTTCCCTCGGGGGTTGATGCACCGGTGGTGGTGCTGGTGCAGGCTGTCGTTCCTCGACCGTTTCCGTGGTAGGTGTTGCAGCGGTTTTATTTTGTTTCTTGATCCTAGAAATTTCGTCGTCCTCGCTGGTCTGCCTCGCCATCGCCGTCGGCACTTTTCTGACCTGTACCTAGACGACGAGTAAACATAACAAAACGATTATCGTGCGACGGGTCGTCGGTGGAATTATTGGTGAATCAAACGGCGACGATCGTACGATTAATTGTTGCTTTCTGTTATGGAAAAAACGCCGATAGCGATGATTACGGGATTATTCGTCAGCGTTTAAATGCCTGCGAATACAAGTCGTTGAGTTAGACGGTTTATGATTATGCTTGGATAACTGATGCGATAACTGTGTGATGGCTCTTGACATGCAGATACCGGTGAGTGAAACGAGTCAAAACGTCAGTCTAGCTTTACGGATGCTTAGAATCCTTGGGAAATCGAGAGGATCAGTCGTTGATGAAACGAAGAGAGTGAGAGAAAAAAAAAGAGATGAAGATCCTTAAGGAAAAAAAATTGTATTATTTCAGTATTCGTGTTTATCTTCGTAGAATTCCATACAAAATATCATTTGTTAAATTTTACATACTAAAATGTATCTTAACTATATACACAATTGCTCTACTTATGCACCTAAATTAATTACGTATTTTCCGAGAGAGGAGATCAAGTACAAATCTCATCGAGCACAAATTTCACACTATCATCGTGTCGCGTGAAACGAGACGTACGATTGCTTTTGAAACTTGCCGAGGCATTTATTCTCTCCGCTTGTCCATCGAGAGCGAACGAGATAAAGATAGAGATCGTTAATCGTCCCGATGTCCCTATGTATGTACACACCGACCGATTAAAATGAAATTCTCGTCGGGATATTGCGTCCAAGCAACGTAACACGCGGATTTTTCGAGGCTACTTTCGTTGCGCTCGCCGTCAAACTGCCGTTCAATCCATCCTTTTATTTCGCCTGCCATAATAAGGGAATCCTCGTGATATTTCTGGAGGAATCACTGTCAAAAATAAACATGGCTATGTGAAACTGTCGGATAGGCGACTAATTGTGCGGTGTTAATACATTGCCGGACAATTTACAATTTTGTCGCGCTTGGCAAAAGTAACATCATCTGTTAAACATTTCTTCTGCTTACGCGTGAAAGTTTTGCGCGGTGCCATCGAAATCAATTAAAGTTAGTCGTACATTGCATTAATATTTCTTTGTTGTTCGTCGTTCAAGAAGTCTTGCTGTAGTCTCAAATAATTATCAGAGGTGGCTACGATTTTAGATGAACAAAATAAAAAAAGAACCCGGAGAATCTCCCTGAAACTCCGAATACTAATTGAACGGAGAGAGAGGAAGACAGAGAGAAAAGGAAAGTATACGTTTTGCCACGACCTTTTCGAACGTCCCCGCGGAGATGTCTTATTTCGATCGGAAGATTATCAACGGAACAATTTCGTACGAGCGGAAAATGTGCTTCCTCTCGGCGGGAAAGCTATGAAAACACAGAATGTTTTTGGTAGTGTCGAGGCGGCCGGTTGGGAAATCAATAACCGCTGCAAAAATCGAGCTGGCCGAGTGGTCTTAAGTAAATATGAATGCACTTCCCCAAAGATAAATTCCACGTTTCTCCCGCGAAAATACAATTGCACTCGTACTTTAACTTACTTCGATGACGTAATACAAGCACGAGATATTCGATAACAGAACGAATACTTGAGACGTGAATCGCGATAGGAAATCTTCGCTCATATACAAGAAGCAAGTAGATACTTTCATCCTCCGTAAAAGCACGAGAATTCTTTCACCGTTCTCTTCGACCCGAGATTTCAAAAGTTCCTCCTCGTCTCCCGCATTTTCAATTCTTCTGACAGCAACAAAATAAATTCATTTAAATCTTAAAAAATAAAACAAAGTACGAGGGAAGAATCCCGTTCTCTGCGCGAGGAAAAACGAAGGAAATTCTTTCGAAATCTCGTGAAAGACCGTCACGAACTATCGAAAAAATGGTTTCTAACCTGAGGTTTAGGTGGTTGAGGTTGTTGAGCAGGATGCGCCGCCGCAGGTTCCTCCTTCTTCCTTTTCCCGGCTCTTTCGTATTCCTGAAGTTTTTTCATGACGCGTGGCGAGTCCGTGAGACGAAAAATGCCAGACAGTGGTCCACGTGCAGCATCCTCGGTGTCCAGGACACGTTCTCTCAACCCCGAGCTTTCCTGCGGCGTCGACGTGAATCTGACTGTCGATCTTGAATCACCGTCGGAATCGTCGCCGTCCCGGTGCCGCATAAATCGGCTCCTGTACCTCGATTTGTTCCTTGGTGCATCGTACTCCGGTGCATCGTATCTGTGAATAATATATGTCGTCTTTTATGTCATTTATCCTCAAGGATTTTAATTCTTTGTCATCTTATGTCAAGCTGCTGAGTCTTTAATTTTATTCAACTCTTTTAGTTCCGACCGCAGAAATTTATTAAATTAATCACAACTCTATTTCAGTATTCGTTGAATATCGTAGGACTAATATTTATCTACCATTGCTAGGAAAAATGAACAAGTCGGTTATTGATTGTAGACAATAGTTAGGCTTAAGAAGAATCGTCATTTGGTCATAGTTTAATAGAGAATAAATTAACTAAATAATAATCCATCGATGATCGGCGTTAGGAGTGTTTTTAACGACGATATGTCGGCATCCGGTAGTAAAAGGGTTAGGGAAGACAACGTAGAAACGTTGCACCGTGTATTCCAATTCTTGAATTCTTTAATACGTACAGCGCATAGAGGTTGTTTTTCATCGGGCGACGTTCGAATGCGGATTCGAATTGGAATGAAAATACTATGCATTGTTCGGTGCAATTTTCGCGATTTGGGTTATCTGCTTTTCGAGGGAATGCACAGCAATAGATCCGGCGGGTTTATCCAAGTGTTGCTTAATTATCGCTTCACGGATAAGGGGCTGGCTTCGTATAATGTGGGAGATCAGGAAGGAGGGTGAGTTACGTTATACACGCTGATCGTAATTGATTTCGTTCGAATCTGTACGCGTTCTCGTACTATCTCGCGATCAATTGCATTTTCGTTACGCAGAACGGTGGATCTTAAATAATTCAATCGTTTCTTGGCACGATATTAAGTCCGTGTACTCGATATCGAGAAATTTGGAATTCTCCTTCGACGGAAATGAATAGGGTAAAAAATTCACGGCATTGCTGCAAAGTTTTGCAACGTTTCTGCTTAGTCTTCTGGGCTCGTCTAGCGTTTTTGTGAAATCACTTCATTTATGGTTTAATTGGTAACGATAAATTTCTCCTCTATTGCACATCGAAGCAATAATTAACGACGGTTGCTTAAACTTTTACAAGAGGTCGGTCGCTGTAATCCTTTACAGGTTGGTTATTAAATGCTTCTCACTTTGTCGGATTACAAGAAGACGCATTAATTACGTAAAAAGGACACATGGCGGAGGAGTGATTAAAAGCATGAACTTTGAGGAAGGTTCAAGCGATCGGTTGGAAATATTTTCCCCCTTTGCCATTGCCTGTCCGCTCTAAAACTCCAATGTTTTTACTTGCCTCCTTTTTTACGTGCCCACGGAGCCGTTGCTCTCTTTTATCGAAACATTTAATGAAATATTCCTTAGAACGAAATGCCCAGAGCGAAGGGAAGAATTTTCAATTACTGTCACTCCCTCGTCAGACGTAATACCGGCTCTCGTTTTACCCAGAATCGAACGGCAAATTTTTTCCTCCCTTCGATATTCACACACGGATTTACTTATTAACACGGCAAAAAGTTTTCCTCGTCGACATATATTATTAACCCCCAACGACCCACCCCTTTCGTTCTAATTCCTTTCCCGCCGGAAAGCGACAGCAAAACGAAGGAACTCCGAATGATAAACGTTAAAACGTCACACGAGGGAATCCTCCTCTCCTTTACAACGAATTGGCACGGCATCGTTGTACGTAATTACCAGTGATTATCTGTCAGAAAATTCGCGAATTAGGAAAGACAGTCATGCAACGAGCCTTTAATTGCGGCCCCTTGCGGTATCGAGGACACGAAACAGGACATGGACGTGTATTTGCTCGGTTAATTACTGTTTATTACGATGAGAGGTGGGGACGTATCAAAAGCTTTTAATTTACATTTTGACGAGGAAGCTTAATAAAACGGTCGGAGGGTGCGTATTACACCGAAAAGCCGGTAATTAAACTCGAGCATGCCTATTTCGGCGCCGGGGAAGTTTTACGTGGCCGACTCACGAGGAAAGGTAGAGCCAGTTAGACCAGCCACGTTTATTTATAACTTTTGCCAGAATAGATATGTGGGACATCCTGAAAAATGTCTATCTCTCTCCTCACTACTTCTCTCTCTCTCCTCTTTCCACCCGAAAGTCGTTTTGGCGATATTCCAAAATAATTTGCGTCCACGGTCAAGCATGTTTATAACGGTCAGCTAGGTGGTAGAAAGACTTTCTTTACTTTTTTTGCGTTCGTCCGTTTCTTTTCTTCTTTTTTCTCTCTGCAGGAGAGAAATACGCCTAATTAAAGCGAAACTCGCGACTCAGTCCGATGGAATTTTTTGCACGCCTGAATGGAGCAGAGAGAGGAATTTTTTTTCGGAATTTTATTAATTCATTTTGCAGTTAATTACCCTCTAATGACGGGAAACGGGTAACGCCTTTGAAATCAAAGGTAGAGTGAATTTTTGTCGGAGCTGAAATTGTTCCATTGCTGGACGGGCTTGGAGAATATAAAGGAAGCCATAACCCAGCGATATTCTCTTCCTTAATCCTCGAGAATATTCGCATAATCCTTTCTTATCCTTGACCCATCCTCCTACGAGGAAGGAGCGAAAAAAATCTAACGAGAACATTCCGTACAAAGAACATTTTCTGCTGTGTATATTTTTTATTCGGCGGCTGAGCTCCATTATGTAAAAAAGCTCGCTGAAGGCGCTGCTTTCGGGGAGATAAGAGAGAGAGAAAAACACGGGATCATCAAAAATTCGCAGCGCCACCCACGTGAGACTGATTCCTCGTTAAAAACTAAATTGAGATTATCTGAGGACATTATATAACCTGCTATTTCATCCTCCAGCCTGCTCTTAGAAGATATACGGCAAAAGAAAATTTTTAATTATAAAATGATATAAAAACCTTCTGCTTCGGTCTCTAAAACTGACCGTACTTTCGTAAAATCAGCCTTTTCCTTTCATGTACTCACATATTTCTAATTATTTATTTCTCTATTCCTTCTAATACTATTAATATTAGGTAAAGAGAAAAGAAATGTTTCATTTTATGTGTCTGGTGGAATATTTCGAGCGTAATTCATTATGAATTATTAAAACCTGTTCACAGTCGAGAGCTAGTTTGTGCAATTAGAGGAAATAAATACCATGTATTCTTTTTTGTAAGTTACTTTTAAAGCAATATCGACATTTCTTCTTGCTCTGTCTAATATTAAAGAGAAGTTAAAAATGTATCTAATATTTACTCGTATTCAGGAACATATCGACTTCTCGCCAATCGTTCTTCCTCCTGCTGTCGATACTGAGAGGCGAGACGATGATCACTCTTACTCCTCATGAGACCAGGAGATCCTCCCGGTGGTGCAAGGCTGCCAGAGTTTCCTAGGAATCCTCCAGTTCCGGTTTCAGGCTTAATGTTCAGCTCGCCATAACCTGCCACATGAAGGACCAGCTGGTTCGGATCGTGTGCCATTACGAAACGCACCCGACGACTGTAATCCCCGGCCTCGTACTCGAAGTTCCTGCAAGTAATTGCCATTTAACGATTGTTACCGTTAAGACTCATTTTTAATAATAAATATTTCCTATATTTATATCAATTTGCAAGGATTCTAGGTCACAGGATGAAATTCAGGAAAAGGTGAGGTATATTAATGAATCTTTCAACCGCAGCATCGTTGTACAAGTTTGCTAGTCTCTCCGAGGGGACTATTGGGAAAAATCGCTAACCCACTTGGAGTTTCAGTACTTTTTTTTTCATAATTGATCGAGAGAAGGGTTGAACTTTCCATACGAGCGTGTACAGTGGATTAATTAAAAGTGTATCGTAGCGTATGAATTGCAATGGTGGTCCCTACGGTGAACATTCGTCCCTTCACGTGCTCCGTATTACGTCGGAAAGGGTGTCGCGTTTATTTTTCCCCGGGAAAGGACCCTTCCGTGCTTATCGCGCCGGCTGCAATCTTTTATTCTCCAAACTTCCGTAACGTCCTTGTTTCGTTCGAGTTTTCGGGTAATCTTTCCCCCTATGAGAATAATAACTGCGAGAGCACGAAGCGAAGGCTGTGTTTAAAACTGAAAGGCGGTTAGTGTGCTGCCACGGCACGGTAAAGTAGAAGAGTAACCAGAATTTCGACAAGCCCCCGGATGAAAGGCTCCATTTACATTATGCGCCTGCGAGGATTGAGTGCAAAAGTTGACTCTTCTCCTCTCCCGCCCTTGCACCGACTTCCGTATAAAAGACGCAGCCAGCCAAGGTGGAAAGTTTCGGAGAATATCGGAGAAGTAATTCCCGACGAATCTACGGTTACACGCTCGTATGACGTGGAATTGTTTGAGAATTAGGACGAATGCTTCATTATTTTTTTGCCCGAGCTTCGCGGAGATCTCCTTCAACGTCCAAAGAGCTTTTGGGAGTCAAAAGGGAACGATTTACCATTCTACGGGAAAACGTTTGGATTTGCGGAATGAGTGGTTCCTTTTTGGTCTGTTAACTCGCCACTTTTTTTGCAATTATTTTACGGAGAGAAAATGTTTAACGGGTTAAGTTGTTAATTCTTTTTCTTTATTTGTTTTTAGATTTTAGTGGAAGGGTGAATTTAAGGGGAACAAATATCCCTTTGCTGTAGGAAACCTCAGCTCTTCGTTTGAACGTACCGTGCATATCGAACGGTTTAAATGGAAAATAGCAGATACAGTGAAATAAATTAAATGGAGAGTTCGGAATGATTATGGAAAGAAAGTAAAACGAAGGCGAACGAGATTCCTTCGTTGTATGAATGCGATTTATCTTTGCGGGGTTGAATTCTATCGATTGTACGGTATGGTAAGTGTACTTTTATTTCTTTGAAATTTATGGTAAACGAATGCGTACGAAAAGCATCGACTGACGAATGTTTTGGCTGCGTTTAAAACATGCGATTTAAATCTGTCGATGAATAATTGAACATGGAGGAATGGCAGGTTAATATTTGCAATATCGTGAGTGGAAAGTGATATTGAAATTGTAATCGAAATCATCGATTATCGTGAGTAAATAATACGGACACTATTGGCATTCTTAATGGAAAATTTCTTTGACACTGAACTTGATCTGTGATTAAAACGAGGAAGTAAAATATGCGGCGAAGAAATTGGCTCCCCGTCGGACGGAATTTATTGCATTTTATATTTAAGGGATGATCGTTAGTCTTCCGAAAATTCGCGATGAATTTTCAAGAGGAGCACCGGGATTTTCTCGAGATTTTAGCACCGTTTAAGATCGAAGTAAAGCGAATTCCAAAGCCGTTCCTCGCCGCAAATTGAACTTCCCATGAACTACGCCACTTGAAAGTTTTTCATTTTTCAAACTTTATCCCTTTGACTTCGAGACGGCCGGGAGGTACGAGGCGATTAAAACTTTCTAATTATCCGCCAATGCAATTCTGCAATTTAAACGTCGACTGTTTAATTCACCGATATAATTTTCCGCCATTCGAGGCAACATCGACTTCAAACTCCTTCCTAATTTTCTCAACACTCCTTTACCCCTTCGTTTCTTCCATATTTTCAAAACTTTCCACAGACGATATCGCTTTAAACTCCGCTAAAATAAATATACAAGAAATACAAATATTCCAAAAAGAAAAATACAGTCACCAACTGCAAACACCCAGGAATTAATCATTTAATCCTTCGACTCGCGAGATCGTTCATCATACAGAGAAAACAAGAGGGTGCTAAGACAACACGAAGATCGAGAATGATCCAGACACGGATTTCAGCGAGGCAGGATGAAAAGAGAGGTGCTGGGATTAGGCAGGACGAACCTGATGAATTCCACGGTACGCAGGAAGAGTTCTTTTGTGTCGAGGAGCTCCGAATCGTCCCATGGTACGTTTTCATTGATGTGAGCCTCCGCCAGATCGCAGTTGCTCTGGATATTCGCGATTTCCAATTCGAGATTCTCTTTGAGCTGAATCAGGCCTCTGAGCTCGGTGCCCAGGTATCGATCGACCTCGTTACGCAGATGTTCCGTACGGTCTTTCAAAGCCTTGCTCAGCCTCCGATAAATCTCGTCCACCTCTTCAGCGACGGAGGCGCAGTTTGTTTGCAGACCCAGGGTGTTTTTCTCCACCAGAGCCAATGCGTCCTGCAACCTGTGCAGCCCTCTGCGAATCTGAAAGGGGGATTATGCTTTAAATCGACTGCAACTACGTTGGTAATACTGATCTTGTTCCTTTTCCTCAAAATCTCCTAAATGACACTTAGGGAGGAATGGTGTTCTTATTTTGAAACGACCATATTTCATATATCTTTCAGATTTTTTATTTGATTTTCGTGATGGAGAAGAGTTCTCCATACTGCACTGTGAAACGAGTAACTTCAATCTTGGGTAATAATGTTTTATATTTTTTTTTGTAATTTATTAGGTGCTCGTGGAAGAAAAAGTATCTTCCACTTGGCACTTTGAAACAAAAGGTATCGATAATTTGGACTGATAGTATTTTTTATAATTTGTAGATTATTTATTTGGCGTTCATGGAAAGGAAAGAGTCTTCCAAATGGCACTTTTAATCGAATAGCAACTTCAGTCTGGGGTAATAGCGTTTTACGTTATTTAAATATAATTTCTCAGGTGTTCGTAGAAGGAAAAACATCTTTCTAGTGGCACTTTGAAGCAGAAGAGATCTTTAATTCAGAATAATAATATTTTCTACAATTTTTCGACTATTTATCAGGCGTTCATTTGATGGAACGAATCGATAGAACAGTTCAAAAGTTGATCGTCAATGGGTCAATGAAGAAAGGTCAAGTATTTTTGCATTCCTCCCCCGGAAAGAGAGAGATTCGGTGGTGTTCGCGGAGAAATGTCTGTTTTGGATACATTAGGGGCGAACAAATATACTAGAAGGTATTTTTAGACCGTACGTAGTAGATAGTATGCAGTTATATTACAGTTATGGTGACCCGAATTTGCGGCATTCATCGTGCTTGAATTGGATCGTTTGATACACGATTTGAATATTTCCCTGCGTGCGATTAAATTCTTACGAAATACGTAACAGCATGAAATCCACGGTTCATTTCTGTAAAACACTTTGCACGAGAACGCGTTGAAAATTTTTCATTAAATTGTCCATTGTGTCATAAACAACATCGCGTATTCTCACTCGAAAATGAACGAATAAATAGCGTAAATTAATTTCGCAATTGTTTTCGCAAACGTCGAATAAACCAATGTAACCTGAAAATTACAGAGTTCCCAGCATGTAGAAGAAACGCGTGAATTTCTCAATTTACATCGTCCATTGAATCTTCGACGAAATTGAAATCCAAATCAAGATGCACGGCGTATGAAAGGCACAAATTAAAAATGGAGTGAGAGAATAATTCCTCGTCGTATTCACCGTTCCCTTTTACCTTTAAATAAGAAATATTTTTCCCATTCGTAGAAAAATTCCGGAAGCCTTCATAGAGGAGTGCTTGAAAGCGCATAATCAATATCGAGCCATTCACGAAACTCCCCCGCTTCGAATCGACGGAAAGGTAGGCGAAAAACTGTCTCCTCTTGTTTCCCCATTCGATTACATATGCATCGCGTTCGATTCTCCAAGAACTCTCCCTTATCTCTCAACAAAATGATACCTTTTCACGATGGTATTCCATCGATATCAAACGCTCGCATCGTTTTCAAACAAAAGGTATCCCCAACGCGTAACGGAGACGTAGTTTCCCTTCGCCACCTTGCATGCACGCCGTTTAAACAATATCTCGTTGTTCGAGGGAAATTACAATGGTCGTTTTGTAGGGCGCGTAATATTGCGCTTCTAAAATGTAATAATAATAAAAGCCATAACACGTTAAGTTGAACGACCATGCTCAAGAATGGGCGGACAATTTGGCGAAAGAGGGTGTCGTCACGCAGAGAACGTTAGTGCCATACGGTGAAAGCGTATACGTGGAAGTTGGTCCGACTACGTTGTATAAGCTCTCTCCAAGAAAGCCCGTGGAATATTGGTGAGTTTTTCCTCTCCGTTGCAGAAAGAAACACCTTTCCATTATTGCTCCTCACGTATCCCTCTCCCTTTCATTTTTTTTTCTACCCCCGCCCCCAACTCTTTTTCTTCCACCAGCTCCGACGAAATTGCCGGGGTGACTTTATTGTGATTCGTCGGGCGTTTAATCGGTTTTCAGGTATCGAGAGGGTAAATTCTACAAATACGGTGTAACACGACCAGGGAATTTAAAGGACGTGCGACACTTCACTCAGATTCTATGGAGAGCAACGAAATCAATGGGACTTGGAATGGCTGTTGGCTCGGATGGGAAAATTTACGTCGTTTGCAACTACGAGCCGGCGGGTAACGTTGAAGGGGAATTCGCGGATAATGTTATGCCACCTAAGGACGTGAGTTTTTACGGAATTTCTAAGTACACTTTAACTCCGTATCCTCTATCTTCTCTTTTTAGCACTCAGCTTGCATCTTCACGTATGCAAATTCACGTTGAAATCGTTAGAAAGATTTCTATTCGCTGCCCGGGAGAGAATATCGTCGGTTGGATGGAAAGAGAGCAGGAGGGTCGAGTGAAATTCCATGATACGCGTTTTGCACGGAAATTCTGAAAGTCCCTCGGCTTTAAAGCGTTTGAAATCACTCTCGAGTGTCGTTAATTCTTCGAGAAACACGTAGACCATTTCAAGGGGAGATATTTTTCATCGTGGACAACGTCGGGAATTTTAACCGTACGACCCTCCCGGGATTCTATCGAATTAATGTTAAAAACCCTCTGCTATTTTCAATAACTAAAAATCCCCGTCTCTTTTATCGTCTCTTTTCACCTCGATGACTCGTCGGCCGGCTTAACTTTCGCTGGAATCACGAAAAAAGCTGGCAGAAAAAACAGGTGAAAATGGAAGTCGTCGGAAAAATCAGTCTGCGTTATGGACCGATGGAAAGGTGGAGTCGAAATCGCACGTGAAAATGTGCGGGCCTGCACGTTTCCCCATGGGACACGGGGTGGGAAAGGGGGAAGAGGGTAAATCGAATTGAGAGTGAAGCCAGAAACTTTGATCGCAGGAGAAACGATCTCGAATTTCAGGCACGGTCTTTTCAATGCGCAATATCCATGGCTGTCGATGCGTGATCGCAGATTCTGGTCTGTCTCAAAGACGATTGCACGAAAGTTTATCCTCGCCCGGAAATAGAACTGAATCATCCCCGTCTTAGTATTTCCGAAGACAGTGCAGATTTGAACCCCTGCATCCTAAGAATCACGAGATTTCATCCTTCTCTTGCCAGTTTTTTCGTCGAATCTTTCTTCTCGACAGCCATTCCTCGAGTTGCGATTCTTTCCGTATAAATTATCGACCGCGGGAATCCACTCTCGAAAGGTATTTTCGTTCGGTGATATCGTATCGAGAGTTCGATTCGACCTGGCACGGAGTTAAGTCTACTTCGAGGACTCTTTAATCTTCGGCAAATCTGAATTAAGAGTCGACCCTTTCGATTTAAGAGTCCGCGAAAAGGTAAATGGACTTTTCGGATTTCGTCTTGCGGGATCGTGAAATTATTTCACCCATCGACGATTCTCCGTGAGATTTATCTACGTTGGAGTTATTATTCCAATTTATTCGCAACGAGTCCACGTGTATACTTGTATCGAATTCCAGTGTCGTGGATATCTCTTTTTCCTTTCCATTTTCATGGCAAGATTCACGGAAAATTCAGCTTCTTATCATTGAAAGAGAAAAAAAAATATATGATCGTGGATGAGAAAGGAGAGACGGTCGTTTCTCGTGCGATGCACTCTTCGTCGTGATCCCTCCTGGAAAATGTTGGCGGAAAATCTCTCCTCCTCGGAGGTAACTTCATACCTGTGAGTTGATGCGCGTAATTTCACGCCTGAGGATGTCCATGTGAGCGTCCTTGCATTCGGGGCAACACTTTTTCTCACAATGAACACAGAGGGAACAGTAGCTCTTCTCCGAACAAACGCCGCAACGCTCCATTGTCTGACCGCTGGTAGGGTCCGGCAATTCTCCTGTGATCTCGATGTGCAATTCCAGGAATCGTTGCAGCGTCACGTTGGTTGGAAAGGCTTGCACACCCTGACGACAAAATAGCACGGGTTAAAATGGTTAAAACGGTTTAAATTTACCATTTGAAACGCGATCTTTCGTTGCATCGAAGTAAATAAAAATTGGCGATGAAAAAAAAAGATGAGAGAAGAAGAGATACGAATGGAAATGAAGTAAGTTCGAACGTCAAAAGGAAATGTAAGGCTTTGATCTTGGATTGAATTTCATAAGGCTGATTGTTCCGAATTAATTCGTTTGAGAAACTTTTTCGAGAAGTGAATTTTGAGGGTTCGAACCACCGTGCGGATTAATTAAGAGCAGTGTGGGCTACGTTTGACGTTTAGCTGTTGGTTCGGTAGCATTCGGAGGAGAAGGAAAAATAAGACAAATGGTTCGTGAGAGGTGTCGGTATGAAACGCGAAACTTCATCCAATTTCATGAGGAATCCCCTATCGTTGCAGATTCATCGTTGAATAAAGATGAGCCGACACATTGTAGCGGGTTAAGTAAAACCTTGTTCGGAGTGTGTTTAATTCGGCGAGAGCATATATGTATTCGTTGAATTTGCATCGCCTATTTTATCCTTGTTTACCACAAACACCGGCCTTTGTTTGGAATTATTTCGTTGTTAAACAAAGGGAAGGTTATTGGAAGTAAAACAAAACGAATCAGGCTTCGTTCCTTCTGCCCTCGCGCTCCATAAAGCGAATTACATGAATAATTTCATGGGATTCGTGGGATCAAAAAGCGATTTTCCCAATTTCTCATAAATCCACGTTCTACTTCTTACAGTTCTTGCAATTATTTCATTCAATTCTAACCTAACTCAGATCTAACACATCTAAAACTGTAGATTCTATCCTAATTGACCGCAACTATTGAAGCCAATATACCGATCATGGCGCAATTAATTTAATTCATTAACCCTTTGCGGTCCTTGGTCAAGCTATACTCGACATAGTTTACACTTCATTTTATTAATTAACGTTCGAATATCGACTTCGTAATTTCATAATAATTTTGTAATATCACCTAAATATCTGTCAGTACTTATAGTTACTGCCATCGTTCAAAATATGAATAACCAACGATAGAAAATGTTGCGAAATTAATTTCATTTACCTCATTACAAAAGTGATCAAATAATTGGGATCGCAAAGGGTTAATAATTATAAAAATTCATGTACCTGGTAAGGTATACGATGTTCCGCCCGGCATTCTGGACATTTGACCTGTCGACGAACGTAGTCAACGAGGCCATCCATGCAGGGTTCCATGCAGAAGCTGTGCTGACATGGCAAAAGCTTCGGGTTCCTGTATCGGTCCAGGCATATAGCGCACGTTAGCAGTTGCTCGAACTGCTCCATGCCTGCAAAATGATAACGTCCTCTGTAAGCGCAATTTTAAATTCCTCGAGATCTTCTCCTGCAATAAATTCGCAATTGTTTCGTCATAAATGATACGAGAAGAAATTTCATCGGGGAGATTCATGGTAATTTCAAATTAAGGGCAGAACACGCAGTCGATGACGCGCGCGCAAGCTTTTGCGGATGATTCAGTGAACATCTTTGGCTTCGCTGATGATACTTGTTTGTAAAATGTAGCAAATGAACGTGTCACACGATTGAGACGTATAATTTTGAATGTATTTCGGAAGCTTACACCACGGAAAACACGAGATCATCTTCGTCGTCATAGTTAATAAATAGTTCAAGTGACGAGCAGTTATTCCATTGCTGTCCAAAATTACCTTTGTGCCAAGCTATTATTCATCGTTATATGTGTATCAATAGATAGTTAATAGAGAGGTATGGTAGATATGGTTTTATAGATTGGTACTTTTATATCGTGGCATCGATGGTTTGGCAATATATCTCTGACCTTACTCAAAACTACCTCAAACTGGCGACAGACCGAAGCCACCTCCATGGATTCAGTAGAAAGAACAATAGCACGTCCGTCAAATAAACAAGAAATCCGATATTTCTGTAATTCCCATCAACATCCTTTCTCAGTTAAACGACGAAGACAACGACAGTATCTCGAAACGTTCTCAATCTGACACTGAACCGAAGATACTTAAGATGTGTTCAAGGAACGGGCAAGAATCTGTCTCACCGGAATTCTTTTTGTCAAGTACTACAATGTATATCGCAAGTGCCAAGACAATGTCAAGATCTTGGTGGAGTCATTGCACTTCTATTTTGAGAGACGGTGTATCATCAGCTTGAAGTCGCTACCCGGAGAGATGGGTCACAATGGAAGTTCGAGAACTGATACACACTTAATGAAACTTTGTATAAATATTATTTAGACATATCTAAAAAGTTAGCATTAATTCGTTTGTGGCTCATATGATTTTGACATTACTCCGATCCTATTTGAGCGAAGTCACAGTTTCCTGACGCCAGCCGATAACTCTCGGGCATCTTGAAGGTCATTTGAAGGTCAAATTTGGGCTTGCAAGCTGAAGTGTGGTTCCTCAAACTGCATTACTCATGTTGCACATTGTGCAAAGTGTCATAAAAATCAAAGTGTATCAGTTCTCCAACATCCCTTGCCAGAGGGTGTCCCTTCGAGGAACTGCAAATTGAGCTGAACGATGATTTCGTTGTGCAATTAGACGAACACTTGGCAGCGACGTTGCTTTCAATTTTCCCTCGTATTCGCGTTTATCGGAGCAAGCCTGAGGGATCACTTTGTGACTTTCAGCTTTGTAATTTTGAAAGTAATTCATGAAACTCGCCCTGGAGGGAGTTCTGAAAAGTTCATCCGAGGGTACGATCTTCTTTTCGTTCTCTCGACTTCAGGTTGACCTCCGGCAGGTTTCTAAGGTTCTAGGAGTTTGATTACTCACTTCCGCGATCCTTGGATCCATTTCAAATGCGATCTCACGCGGGATCGGTCGCTTTTACGCCGGATATATAATTCATGATTCTCCGGCGACACTTAACGAGCAAAAAAATCGCCTTGTTCGTTAAATTTTCAGCAACTTCCATCGACAAAGGAACGGCGCGTGTTGTAACCTTTATTTGATAGGAAGTTGCTATTAATACCGGGTTATTTCTATTCCCCGTTTTTTCCACGCTTAGTGTCGTGACGTTGTCGCGTTGACATTCTAATTATATGAGATTTCCTTGACTGCTCGCAAGAAAATAAATCGTCTACCTACTTTATTCGGACGGCCATGAGAAATACCTCCAGTAAAAAAATACCTTTCCTAACATTCTCAACAGACCGATTTATCTAGCACGAAGACATTCTCGTGCTCGTAATATCTTCCACCACATCTCTCCTCCTCCGATAAAATTAAAAGAAATTAAATTCTGCACATCGCTCTCGAAAATTCACAAAAATTGAATAAACTCATAGCTGAACGTAAGACGTCTTCGACGAGACGTAGCCGAGAGTTTCGCGCGGGTGGATTAAGTTTAAAATAAAGATCGGGCCTCGTGAATGTACGCGCAGACCGAGAAGATCGGCGAAGAAGATTATATTGGAAGTATCAGCAGACACACGTAGCCGGTGTCGGAGCCAAATCCATTTTCGCTTTCGCAACTTGGAGATACATAGGTCGAGGAAGTCGAAGGCCGTGCCAAGGACCAATCAGCCCGTGGAAGTCGGTGCAGCGGAAACAACCGGCACATTAGAAACCATTGTTACTCTTAGACGAACCACTTGTTGATCTTAAAGTGAATTCTGGCCTGCAACAGGCGGCGAGGTGCTATTGTATTAGCAACTTTCTGGATGGCGAAACGAGGACGAAATAGAATGTTAATCCTGACACCTCAGCTCTAGGCTGCTTCGTGGATTTCCTTTATTTTCAAACCTTGTTCCGGCAATATCCCTTAAAGTTTATGCGGTGAATTTACATCGGATTTAATATTACACTCTTAATTATTTAGAAAGAGTATACCTATTTTTATATTCACCGAAGTTGTTTAATTTAAATCGACGTTTCCTTTAATAGAAAAAGTTATTTGCTCCTTTAAAGTTAACGTGTCTATTGAGAAGAAACTGTGAAAGAGCAATAATGACGATTTGGTAGAAAATGGAAGGTCAGTTGCAATCCCTCGGTTCTCGTACAAAGACCCTGTGTTTGTTACTCACGGGAAAGTTGAACGTGAAATCGAGCTTTTCCGAGAATCTACAGAGGACAAAGAGACGGGAAATTTGTAGCCCGTTAAATATAAAGACATCTTTCACCGATCGGGCGTAGCTTTTAGTAACAAGTGCGCGTTTTGATCGTCCTTTGACGTGCCCCTGTTTCCTTTAAATAGTTCCCTTTGACGGAACATCGCATTGTTTTCTCTTTCCTTTGTTGCTCTCGCGGAAGAAACGATCGTCGGAATTCCAGCTGCGATGCGTCCGCGAGTGCACGTGGCGTGTTATTATTATTTTCGCGCCAAATAATTGTGTGGCGTCGCGAGTGATTCAGCTTTTTCCTTTGTCCGTTGCGGGAAATCCACGGAAATCGCGGGCGGAGCTTCAAGAAACGGCGACGTTCCAAATTCTCACTTATATCCCGTATTTTCCTCGATAGACAGCTGCGATGCATAAAGCGAACGAGACACGGCGCATTTTATTTCAGGATTTTTCGGACTTTGAGCTCGTTCAACTTGGCCACTTTGTGGAATTCTTCGGAAAATCTCGCAGAGCGACGAGAACAGAGGGGAAAGAATTCCGTTTGATCATTGAGACAAAAGGCAGAGAGAGCAGCGTCTTCTCCTTCGTTTAAAAACGAACCAGCAGGCGTGAATATTTCATCGAGAACTTTGTCGAGACTCTCCCCGACCATGTCGAGTACTTTTTGCACCCCGTGAAACGGAATCTACCGTAATCTTTTTATAAAAAAGGAAAACTAACGATATTACTCCTTCGTATCAACGACAAACGGACTTCATTATCATCCGTCGTTCCACAAAGCTTCTTGGTCAAAACCTACCCTACATTTTGAAACGACATACCTCCTCGATTTCCCCTCTCAAAGTTTCAATAAAAAATTCATACATACCCGCTGATTTTTCTATTAAAACAACGTCGACGCAGGTTACAATCGAACGTGCACAGACATGAAACAAATCCCAGTCTCTCTCGTTGTTTATCAACGAAAACACAATCCAGCTTTCAGCTCTTTCACGCTGGAGAACAAAATCCACCGGAAGCAGAGATCGTTGAACAGGACCTCCGTTGAAGGTGCACAAAAATTGCAATTCACTTTCACGAGATTCGCACAGGTGATACTGTCGATTCTCGTTACCTTACTTAAAGCTCGTCTGTTTGGACGACAATCAAACGACTGGAGAAGAATGTCGCGGAAAGTCGATGACGTGCGACGTCGAGAAGAAAATGAATATAAATGTGAGGTTGGACGATCGGTTCCCGTGATACTGAAGCAGACGAGGCTGCCTCTGGAATCGGTTGGTCCAGGGTATTCGGTATACTGACATTTTTCGACGTCAGTGGCCAGACTTACGGTAGCGCGCCACGAGCTATACTTAGACGGAGACCTTCGATTTCCGGCGGCTCGTTTTCGACGAAAGATCCACGCGAGAAAGCACGGAATATACACACACACGATGGTGCTCGAGGTGCTTCTTTAAAATTCTCTTATCGTTCGTGTAGAGGTAGACAGACGGAGAGAAGGATTTGGCTGGATTTTCCGGTCGTCGACTCGAAAATACGCTTTCGATCGGCTGGAAGATTTTATTTCGTTGCTCGAATCCGCGCTCGCTTGAAAATCCGGATCTGAGTTGAGGGTTGAAGGTACAGGGGTTGCTTTTCGATTGACTTTCATCTTCGAGGCTTCCGTTGACGTTGTTACCGTGCGACGGTGCATTTGGGATTGGTAGGACAATTGGAAATTTCATGTCTAATTTCGTATTATTCGATTCGCGCCGGGAATCAAGGCGACACCGGTAACGAGGTCTGTTTCACGTAATGTTGCCGTTTAACGTCGATATTAATTTGCATTTTGTTAATGCGGGGAGTAATTTCTGAATGGTTCCGAGCATCGGGGATGGATGGTTCGTGGCGAACGATGGAAATGATGATCGGTATTGCGATTGCTTGTTTCACGTGGCTGTAATTATCTTGTTTGTATTTAATTTGATTTTGCTATTTCGTGGCAATTTGCGAGGTACGCGGTAATAAAGTTAATTTTTTAGCATCCTGAATTATCAGTGGAAAAACAGGGGCACTTTGTCATTTTCCACGGTAATTCCCGCGTTTTTTTATATTTTTTTTTCGACCTACTATCAAGTCTCTTTTTCTTTTTGATATTTATTGCAGTCCTTTTTTTAATGAGGACGTTGATCAAAGCTAGAGGATGTCTTTGTAATAATTACACAATTTTATCTTCATCCCCGCGTTTTTTTTTATTTTATTTTCGACCCACTGTCGAGCCACCTTTCTTTCTCTCTATTTTTGATACCAGTGAAATTCCTTCGTTCGAAAAACATTGTACGCAGTAATTCTCACAGCGCAAATGATAATCGCTCCCATTATCAACGTTAAGAGCATCGGATAAACGCCGTTCTCGATGATGTCGATTAGAAATTACAATTTGATTCGTTTACTGTAATTAAAGTTAAAACGATACATCGTCATGCACACCATGAGCGTCAAATCGATATCAATTATATTCAATCTGGCGTTAGGCCAATCCCCGAGGCCAATATCGAAGGCTAATCCAGATGATCGGATACAGAGCCGCCAGGAAAATTTTACACCGAAAATTCCATCCCTCTTCTTCATCCTCTCTCTTGCGACAGATCAGGAAAACGAGATCATCCTGTACAATACGTTTTCTTGGCTCACGTTCACCCGCCTCTTTGTCGACTCTCGTTCCCCGCGATTCTCAATTTATGAATAATTCCAGGATTTCTTTGTTCAACTCTTCCTTTCGATATGGAAGAACATTCTTCCACTATTCCGTCCTACGATCGTTCATTCTACGATTCGGCAAAGGGTCCAGGGATCTTTCTGGACAAAGCGATAATTGGACACGAGAGAGGAATTAAAGAAAAAGAGAGCAGATACTCCTAGGAGGACAGAAGTTAAAAGGAACGTTCATAGCTCTAAATTGGATGAGAAAAAAGGAGCCACGTTCCCGGAATAGTGAGGCTGTAATAGCGTGAAAAAGGTTGCCGATTGCAGTTCTATGCTCCTATTAACGGTTTAGCATCGCCACGAAAATACGTGCTAAAGTTAGACGGTGTATTTCGATTCTCCAGCACCGTGCATATCCTCGATCAGGCCTCGGAATAACTCTCTTGGGTGGCTCTTATCGACGCGAGCTTTTCTCACGTCGGCAACGAAGCTTTCTGCCTCGAGCTTTTACCCGACTGCCTGTTTCTGAGCGTCGACACAGTCGAGAGAGCTGTAGAACGAACGGGCAATACATTTTTTCAGGAAGGATTTCGTGGCACGTGAAAGACTGTACAGTTTCTCCGTCACGACCAACGTTACCGATCGTATTCTGCGGTTTTAGCTGATAGTACGAATGAACATTTCAGATTTTTTGATTTATTCGTTCCAGTATCACTTTAATAGCAGCATATCACCATTTTATATGAAAATTTGTACATTTTCTTGAACTCTGCGAAAGGAAAAGCAAAGGTGGTAGCTTTTTTTAACTGGGTTTCTTTGTGATGGCCTTCTTTTGTTAAAATTTAAATATTTTGGGAAGCTAGTCTTTGAGCAAATGATAAATTTTCTTTCAATTAATGCATCGATTGGTAACGATGAGACAGTACGTAATTAATTGTGATCGAGAGTATTTTCTCGACATATTTTTATCCAAGGAAAATCGCGAACAGAAGGGAACTCGTGCCAGAACACCTGCGAAAGATCGTCTAAATCGATCGTGACGCGGATAGAATTTCATTTCCGGCGGAGAAAAATTTATTGCTCGTCTAATGCCGTATACCGCGTGATGTTGCAATAATAGATGCATTATTGAGCATAAAAGGATTGCCGCAACATCAAATTCATTATATCACGTGCCTTTTACTGCCACCGCGATCGCGTTAATCGCAGGATAATGAATTTATAAACGTAACATCCGACGATGCGTCCCACAGCAACTACGTTTCTCGTTGAACGTAAATTATCGATAGTTATCGATGCTCCCATCGACAAATTTCCAACAAAGACCGTCCCTTTGACGTTCCATCCTTGTCAAAGATCCTCGTAGTCTCAAGATAACGTCATTACATTCCAACAATTGAAAACACCGTCACGGTGCGAGTTCTGCAACGGTTCTCGGTACGAAAAATCATTGGAATATCGACGAATCGTATTCCGATTCAATTGATCTCTCTGTTCCGTTGTCTCGACGTCGAATGTACTACTTCTGCAGCTTCGCATAAGCCAGTTACTCTATCGCTTTCTATCGATTTCCTTCCGCCGAAAAATTCTCTGCACGCCCCTGTGCTCGGCCCCTGGCTTCTAATTGATAAATGTTCCGGCGAATGAAGTCTACCAGGAAAAATCTATATAAATTTTTCCACTGTCAGTCGACGGCGCACCACGAGAACTTCTCTCCCGCGACGGTTATCCCCTTTTTCCCCCTCGTTCAGGTTTTCGCTCTTTCCCAGTGGATTCTCCTTTAAGTTTCTTTTTTTTTCGCTGCTTCTTTCCATTTCTCTTTCTCCTCTCTTGTCTAACTTTTCGCCCACCAGACCCACATAACTTCGTCCACGTATTGTACTTCTCTTACCGCATTCAATACTCGTGCTGTGTTAATGGCACCGTGTACTTCTTTTATGTTTTCCGTCGATTCGACTCTGGCCGATTGTCCGACTGAACTTTCAGGCTTGGACGTTGCACTCTGTCATTAATCTTCGGATCGAGCTTCGACTCTTGCTTGACCGTCGATTTATTTCTTTTAAACACCAACGTCGGCCCTTCATTTTTATATATCACCTTCTGTACCGTCGTTTCGACGATCCGCCATCGACTTTCCAGTCGATGGGATTTTTCTCTGATCGAGGAGGCACGATTTTCGCGCTGGTTTATCGTCAGATGGATTTTCAAGATTATCTTTTCCGTTTCTTAATTTTTTGGGGGTAATTGCTATGGTTATTTTGCCTGAAGATATGTTGAAAGGTAATTTAGACAAATAATTTCCAAGTGTAAGAGGTATTTAAACTTGATCGCACTGATTGGTAATCCGAATCCTCATCTCCATATTTATCATATGAGTCGCACGGAAGCCAATGCGGCTAAATCCATTTTTTGATATTTTCTGATAAACTTCATCGTATTAATATTTATAAAAATGAGAAAATATCAAAAAATGGACTTATCCGCTGGGCTTCTGAGCGACTCATATAGTTCTTCAGGATTATCTTATTAGTTGAAAGTAATCAGACAGAAGAGCTCGGTCGAAAAGTTGGTCAAAATTACGATGACACTCTTCTGATTATTAAGAACGAATAAGTAGAACGTTTGAAAGGTGTGATTAAAGATTCCCCAGGGATTGAATTTGATAAGTTCGCAGATGTAATCGGCTAGTCGGACAAAGAGCCTCTCTGCTTTCGCAAGTGTCGAAAATTTTGAATAAGTTTGTTCGGGAATAGCTCGGGGTTAGAACATGCCGGCACAGTCGGGAACTCGATTTTCCTATCCGTGTGGCGCGGTCGACTGGCAAACTGGGACCGTCAATTGCATTTAAAAGTTTGGCTTAATCTCGCTGTTACGCGGACGCCTCGAGTTCCCGACGTCGTGGCTACGGACTTATTTTCATTCCATTCTGAATCTCTCATTCTTTCGTAATACTTCGAAGGCAGACCGAAATTGAGGGGGTGGATTAATTACGATTAACACCTCGCCATAGTGTTGAGGAAGGATCATGTGTAAATGTGCAACCTAATTATTTTAAATTTCCAATCAGTGGGCCCTGGACCATAAACCCTGTCATCTTTAGGGAATTTTTAATTTTCTCTACGTGATATGTGCATCACAGCTTTGAAAATTCGGAACACACCTAAAACAATTGGTTCTATCATCGCGGCCAGAGCTAAAAAATTGTTAGAGTGGGCTCTGACTCGCAATCTTCAATTCCTCCATCGCTTCTACGAAATTATTACCTAATTATTATTTAAAATATCACAGCAATGATTCAGAACCGATCTGGTACAGAAACTCCTAGGCGAAATGACCGTATCAATTAAAGTCAAAAAGTAGAAATGAAGAAGGCTAACAATAAGATCTAACTAGTTTTCGTTTAAAGTAGCCCTCCCTTGCCATTGTCCCTTATAAATCATAATTCCACGGCATTCTTCCGATGATCCTTCCCCAAGATCAGATTAAAATCACGCACCGATCTCGTTCTTCACCCCCTATCGCATTCTTCTCACCCTGAATCGTTCGCGCGTGTTCTTTGCCTCTGCGATTCTTTCATTAGAAAACACGCTGCGCTTGCAGACACTAAATCACTTTTCTCGGACGACAGCGTGAGCAAAAGAAAACCGTCCGAGGAGAACAAGCACCTCTCACAAATTGCTCGCAAGATATTCCCCGACGGTTCACGCTTGTGTGGACTAAGCAAAAGCACAAGTTCCGGTAAAAGACTTCCGATCCTGATATTCTCTATAGTCTCTCGATAAATACTCGATGGAGCGAAAGGAAAAAGGGTATCCGTTGAACGCACCGGGCATTAACAATACCGATCTCACGAGAAATTTGCTTTAACGAAAGCCAAATTTACGATGTACGTGAAAATAACTCGCACGACTGGATCCGTCGATGTTGGCGAATTTATATTGAATTTATCTCCAAGTATTTCTTCCCTTCCTATTGTTTTACGTTGAGTCGTATAGAAGGTATCGTGGAGTGAAAATGATTTCGAGTTATCCAGAGTGCATTTAACGCGCGAGTAATGTTTCGCGATGCAGTTTAAGCGTTAATTCCTTCTTCGTCATCTGGCAATTGTTCAACGGAGTGTTCATATCTTGTTCATGACGATGGGAGAAATAAAAAATCCTATCTTTCCGGACCCTCGATGCTCGTATTTCGATAGGAGAGTGGAACTTCATCCTTTTTTTTTCTTTTTTCTTTGAGGCGATAATACGAAAGCAGGTACTTTTACACAGAATTGTGAGTAATGTTGCATAATGCGTAAGTGGAATTCACGTCTGCTTTCCCGTGTAACTTCGTTTACGCAAGTGGCTGAGTTTCAAAGGTAGATAGCTCACAATTTTTGAGACGGTAATTGCAGCAGGAAATACGTATCTCCGTGCGACATTTAAAGTGCTGTTTTAAATGTACAACTTGGAGAGATCCTCTTTCTCGAGGATACACATAAACGGGGGTATGAAATTAACAATTCTTCCGGCGGGAATTTTCCGGGGAGAAGTAGAGAAAAAAAAAAAGAAAACATAGGAAATATATCTGAAGTTTTATACATTTCTCCGATACTTTGTTGCATAACGACTCTATCGTAAACCACATTAATGGCTGCCGGCAGAAAAATCCGATATTTTATTGCGGATGACCGTATAACCCAGTTCCGTGCATATTAACGACGTTCCATTAATTGACAGTCGGGAAAATTACTGCTCGTAATTTAATGAATCTTAATACTTTCTCTCGTCGTCGATATTCGACGTGACGTAACAGTCGGGATTTCTTTCGTTTTTACGTAACGTTGCGATATTAATTGCGAGGAAGCGCAATTGAATATTCACCCCGAAATTTTCAGTTGTACAAGGCTACAAGGGAAGCTCGGGAACTGATGCACTCCGATTTTGATGAAATTTTGCATAAATATTGATTAGACAGATCTAAGAAGAAGGCAGGGAAGTGACAAGACAGGTGGGAGAGAGCCAGGGACCTCCCTTAAAGAAGGGCCTCCCTTGATATCTCCCTTAAAGTTGGAAACAACAGTTGGATGTGTCTAATAAATATTAATGCCAAGTTTCATCAAAATCGGAGTTCACCAGTTCTTGAGCGTCCTTTGTTAGAGCTGTACTGTTTAAAAAAATTTATAATATCTCATAAAGCAGTAAAAAGGGTAATTTTTTATTCTCGGCTTGCAGTCTCTCCTGAAAAAAGATATAGTTGCTTGGAAACTTGTCGAAAATTACGGAAGAACACTTTAAAGGTATAAACTGTGCAAGTATATGGATCCCTTTACTTCCCGATCGTAGAACGTACGACGTGGTCTTCCCTTTTGTACTCTTACACCCTTAAAAAGCTGAATTACCGTTGCAGCTGCAAAACGAGGTTAAACTGCACGGTGATAAAACTCCATAAAATCAGCTTTAACCGTGTTAGCTTCTCTCATTCGTACGGATCGCTTTATGAAGAAAATCTCCGAAACAGTTCGCTTACGTTCTCAGAACGAAGACCGTCGCGTTGACGTACAACGTGGAAAACCCATGGATACGGGACTTAATTAACGGGAAGGTGGTTTATTAAAAACTTCCTTAAACTTGGCCTCTAACTTTCTTTCTGGGAAGTTCGGAGCTCCGCTTTCATTTCGCGCGATCATCCAACGATGGAAAAGGAAGACTGCTAATTTACCCCGGATATAATTGAGAGAATTTAATCGAAGATTCTTAACGTTGAATTTCATTCGCCGGTTAATTGTACTTGGTGTAATTGGACGATGAATTTTTATCCCGTGTGAAAATTGAGAAGACTATTTCGCCCGGACGGATTTCCTTTCGAATTGAAAAGAATGGTACTAATTCACCCTGGAAATAATTAAGAGCAGATCACTTCCCGCCCTTCAATTTCATCCGTTCGTCAATTATATTCGATTTAATTAACAGTAGAATTTTCCCGTTGCGCCAAACCAGAAGTCCTTTTTCCTCCAGCAATTTTAACGCAACATTTTCACCAGAAACGATCTTCCCGCGGTTCAAAGAGGATGTTAATTTATCTAATTTATTCCGGAAGTAATTGAGAGAGATTGAAGATTCTTCGAATGAATTAAGAAACCGTGGGCAATTTATTAATCCATGAGCTGCATTTTATTTAACTGATCCTCGAATTTTTAGAAAATTATAAATAATAATAAGTATCCTTTAAAAAAATAGTAGCAGGAAAATGGCAAGGGACAACGAAATATAGAGGTAGATTCGTTAATTGTGCAGCGATATTTAATTGACAGGCCTATCCGGCTCGTTATCACGACTTCCTTAGGGAAGTTTCCGCGGCGAAATAGTCTGCGATTCCTCGATTTATATTTGACTCACGGTGCACATTATCACGGACTTTTTCAATTAATTCGATGGCATTATGTTGGGTGTCCTTATTCAGAGGAGAAGTGGGTCGTAGGTTGGTGGCACAACAATACGGGCCTGCCAGAATCAGAACTATGCCGGGTCAACAAAGAGATAATCATCGTGCTTCGCATTGTTAATCTTAATTAACGCGCCCGGCGTAGACCAGGAATACAATATCGTAAGAAGTTCCCGCGTTATTCGAATCTAAATTACGAGACAGGATTGAATTTAATTGGACGAGATATCCCGTCCTACTCGCAAACCGAGCTCCTTAAATAAAATAGAATCTTTCTCTTTCTTCTTTCCCTTTTTTTTTAACGCCGAGAACAATCACCGGTGAAAAGCTCTCTGCTTTCCTGACTTTTCCATTCTTCGCGGTTGACCTTTTATTGCAGCCGGTGTATTCATCTCCATCATTTACGTAAAGATAGATAAGTTTCTCGGTTAATGACCGTTTAACCGACAATTTTTATCTTAACGTTATTCCAGTTGTAGAGGAACATTGATAAGTGAGTCACTCAGGAGCCAATGCCTCTAAATCCATTTCTTGATATTTTCTAATCTTTGTACATTTTAACAAAATAAACTTCGTTCTAATAAAATTGCAAAAATCAGGAAATCTTCTGAGCGACTCAAGTATAGAAGGGGGTGAGAACCATCCCTTTGTACATCCTCGTTAAAATTCCTTCCCAATTGTCGCACATAACGACTGAGATACGGAACGTTACTGGTGCACAAATGTTCACTTTAAAATTGACAATAATGCTCACTCAGAAACTATTACGATAAAAAGTGCACCCCTATCGCAGACCAAACCGACCTGACCTTCGAGATCATTGATCGGCATCCTCTCAAACCCTTCCTATTCGCATTCTCTTTTTCCCGCGCCAATTTTTTACACGAACTACGCACGGCGGATTTGTCAGAGATGCCCTCCAGGATGGGCGTATCACCGTGATAGGGGTAGCACGGGGGTGCTGGGCGTATCGTATACGCGAAACGGGAGGAGAGGCTATTAGTAAAATGCATTATTTACAATCCACTTAAACTTCGAAATCCTTTTTTTTCGCAAAGTTGACATGCGCCAGGATTTAAAAGCCCAATTTTCCCAAACCCTTTTCCGTCGATACTGCCGAAGGGTTTCATGGACCTCATGATTCTCCGGCTCTGCCGAGGAATTAATCAACATTCGGTACGTGAGAAACGGAACAGTTTCGTCTGACGTTGAGGATGCGTATCTGATTTTCAAGCTACCTGCTCTCCATTTATTGTTAAAGCGAAATCTCGACCAGGGTTACGTTGCAGTTTCTCTCGTTGGCGGATTTGCATAATGCAGATTCACGATACACAGGAGGATCGTTCCACGATGCGATCCCTGTAAGGACTCTATTTTCTTACTCCGTGCTTATTACGCTTTGTTCTAATCGCACTGCCTTCTCATCCACCTTTGGTAACTTGCGATCTTTGATTTTATTTCATTTTCCATAATCAACAGAATTCACTATTGATTCAATTTCACCCCTATTTTAAAGCCGATGCATCGCACAGTGTTTTCTTCTATCTTCATTAATTTCAGATGTTTATTTGATTTTAAATAATCGATGGTTGCATTCTCGCTTCTTCTTCGTCATCGAAGTTTCTTTAAACTAGTTGGTCTCTGTTTTAAACCGAGTGCACGCACTATTTATTTTAATTTATACCCACGACGTTCCTCCGCAGGTTCTATTCAGAACTTGCTGGTGCATTAATATACATTTGTAGTCATGCAATAAATTACCGGAGAACGTGCATCCTCCACGTACTCTCCTGGCTGCATTCGCGTAACAAGGGATATTCTAATGCAAGGTAATAATGCGTGACCTTAAAAAATCGTGGGTTTCGAGTTCTTTATTGCTCAGCGAGGGTGGCAGTGCTATTATATGAGATGTCTCGTTGAAACAGAACGTTTAAAATGTTCGTTCGCACGATGTAGGTGGATGAACATTCGAGATCATATTTTTTTTCAGAAATTTCCACGTTACTTTTTCTGATGTAGTCTCACGTGTAATAAAGTCACGCGTTTATCAGGAAAGCGTAAAGTATCAGAGTTATGTAGAATTTCGAAATTGTCTTCGTAAAATTTCTATTACACGTTCGATAAGATCTTCAGGACCGTAGAGGATGTCTCGGATGTTCAAATAAAATGTAACATCGCCATGTAACCCGTCATAAATGTATTCACAACGTCGTTCACCTGTGAACTGACGTTTCAGCTTTAAGACTTCGACGAAGACAGTGTCGTCGAATTCCTTTTCATTTTGTAACATGGAAAAGTTTTTTCTCGCGTTCTTCGAAAGTGTTTTCCTTCTCTTCCACACAATCCCCCTGGTAATTATGAAAGTTGCCTGAATTATTTATTCTTCCTTTCGACTTACTTAGATTTTCATTTTATCTTGCGCATTATCACGTTGAATGCCATGGGGGTCACCGGTGACCGGCGCTATTAAATTCAATGAAATTTCATACGAGTTTTAGATTGTAATATTTATGAATTTTCTAATGCTTCAAAGTATTTATAATTGGCGTTCAAAAGTTAAAGTCCTGCTGACTATATATCCATTTGTGTCTTTAAAGTTTCTGCTTTGTAAATATGTGATTTTAATAGAAAAACTTTCACTCCGGTAGAAACGATGAAACTAGCAAAATACCGTGTTATATTCTGTACAATTAAACCTCTGTCAGATCCGTCAGAAAATTCAATTTTTCATCGTTTCTGCAAAGTAAGTAGTTCCATCGCATTGTAATATTCATTGGCGCAACCCCTAACAATTGGCAGGTTCAATTTATCAAAGTTTTCACTTAAACAACTCATAATCACCGTCGCGAGTACCGCTTTTACGGGAGCCTCTAAAGAATGGAATATCGTACGATAAGTCGTACGAGAAGAACACGGATTTTCGTGAGATTCCAGCTAAGTGAAGGCACGCTTTATACGGCGGGACGTTTACGTTACGTTATTTCCATGCATTTTTATGAAAACTCTCGCGGTAAACGAGGATACGGGGCGCGAGTTTCAAAGAATAATGGGAAAAATAAAGCACGCTTGCACCCAGGCAAGACACGCCCCCGTCTAACCCCGAAGACTTCTTTTATCATGTGCGTGGAAAATATGGCAAGACGGAACGAATCTTGTAAGCAGTTCACGCGAGAACAGATAGAGACGTCGTTGCAGCAGCTTCACGCTGACAGCATGATTATGTCATGCATTTTATGCCGCATGGCTGCAGACTGTACTTTGTTCCCTTTAAGGGCTGCATCGTAAGCGACCCGTGTCACATTTACATACCTCTAAGTGCCTCCGTCTCGTTTATCGATTTTAATTAGTATTTTTATACCCTTCCAAGGACTTCTTTCAAAAGACAATGATAATCCGTCGATTGGTAAAAAATTCTTCATCATGTACATAATTTTTCAAAATAATTAACTTAGAATTCTTTGCCTCTTACAATCAGTAATTCCACAAATTACGATGATGTAATTGACTAAAGTCTTCCAAAGCGCAGAGGTCGTGACTTCGAGTGCGGTCTCGATGCGCCCTGAATTTCGTGTTGTGCGGTTAATCAGTTAATCCACTGTCCCAATTGACCAATTAACTCTCATACTAATTGGAGGTGCGGTGTGGCTCCAAGAGAATAATAGAACGAGTGAAACGCCTCGCAGCCGAGCGAAATCCACTTCCTTCCTCTGAACGTGGATATTCTCTCGATGATTTGCATGTGGAACAGTGGAATCTATCTCGAAAGGGGATCTCCGTGAGCAAGAGAAAGAAAAAAAATATCAAATCTACCCCTTATCCCAGTTGATTCTTCCTTCTAATTTCCGTTGAATTTCCCATCCATCTTTCCGTCCTCTCGTTTGCATTATACCAATCTTCTCTCAGCTGCCTCTGCATCGTTCTGCATCGAGGGAAAAGGGATGGATGGCCATAATTCCGAATGAAAGATATCATCGAGGCATATCAGGCTTGGTTTTGCTAACGAGAACGACGTTTGCATTGCTTGTGTCGCATTTTAACGTAAACTTAGCCCAGGGCTATTCGTTATAGAAGCTATGTGTCGCTTGTCCACGATCGAATCCTCGCTTGAATTGTAATAGCAGATAATCGGGGGAATTTACGAACGCCGGAGCTTCATTTGCATTCGTCTGCACCGCAGATACCTGCGATTTACGCGAAACTGACTTCGAATGCTTCCAACTCGTGATCGGCAGGTTATTTCGATAGCGGTGCCATCAGCTTGCAAAATGGCCACAGCAATTAAAGTTGTACTAGAAAGCTCAGATTAACTCGCTTTTCATCCTCTGGACATTTCATATCTCACTTATTTTTCCCAGGATAAAATATTCTTTCCGGCCGCTTCCAACCAGTGACTTTTAATCGACATTTCATTAGAGATAAGTGCTGCTAAAATGTCAAACCGGGAGCGATTTTTTCCACGATACATATAACTTTTAATAGGCGAACTTGACTCTCGTAATTTTGCTAACCAAACTGCACGAGTGGAGCTTCCGGAAAGTCCACTGCTCTCTTCTATCCTCTTGACTTATCGGGGCTACTTTATCGGCCAAACCGCAACGGTCGTTGCTGGAAACTCTAGAAAATTGTCGCAGTAGTTGAACGTTGCCTCGGAGCACGTTGCAAAAACAATGTCCTTCCTGGGACACGAGCTTCCACGATTTCCTTTTCAATTGCACCGTCCTCCCCTGGAAATTGGATCACTCTGCAGATGGTGTGGAAGGTGCTCCTAGCATTTAGCTCCTTAGTGCACTTTCAGTCCTCTGCTTCACGTTCAATCCCTCCTTTTTTTTTTCTCAAGAGGTTGCACGCGCGAGAGAGCACCACTCGCACGTCCTTTCTTCCCTTTCCAAAGGGTGCAACGATGCACTAACGAGGTACAAAGTGCAGCCAGACACGTAATAAATGTCGCGCAAGAAAGAGAAGCAACTTCTCACACGTGTCTACCGGGAGGGTTGCAAAAAATCCTGGACACTGGACGCCCTATCAGCGGCAGAAGCTGGGGTGGAATTTTTGCCGTCGAATTTGCACCCCTCTTTTTGCTTCACCCTCGTTTCTCCAATCTCCCTGGATCTACCTCGACGATCAACATTGTCGTTCGAAGCGTTGACGTATAACTTCGTCGATGTTATTTGTATCTGTTTGTAATTGGAAGTTTTTTCTTTCTACTTTTTTTCATTTATTCACCCCCTTTGCTTTTTCCGTTGCCGATATTCCTGATACAACTTTAATTAAACGCGGCGTTCACAAATTTTCCCGGCAACTCTAACCTGAGCTCTTGTGAGCAGTTTCAAAATCAGATTCAAAATATATAATTTTTTGTATTATTAAGTTGACAGTCTCCTGTATTCATTTCAGTAAGACATTATTATTATTTTATAACTGGTCGCAGGAAATGCTATTGTATGAATAATTATCCGTAAATTGTCGGTACGGTTAGTGTTAAAGTCCAGTGTTGGTGTTTCGTCAAATTGGGATTCAAATAATTAATTTGAGTATGATTTATATTTATGAGTTATATTTATTTAAGGAAGTACTCGAGTTAGTTAAACGGTGGAAAATAGTTGGTGACGCGTTTTTCAACAATTGGCTGGTGAACTAATGAGAAAATAAATGAGGATGTAGAAAGTGCAGAGAAAAAGGGGAGGATAGAATGAGAGAAAATGGAATTAATTAACCGCGATTGTTGATCGTTGAGCTGAAAGGGAAGACGAAGACTGGGTGGAATCTGTGGGTGGAGGGATGGCGATAAAAATAAATATATAGTATCGAGCTAAATGACACGAATAGATATTGGAACGGCTGTCTAGTTGCAGTTATGAGAGGCAGTAAACAATGCAGTTAATGCGACGTAAGAGAGAAAACATCCCGAAGCAGCTTGCACCGGAACTGTTTTCTTTATGGCGTTGCTCAGCCCGAGATATAATAGTCGTCTTTCAGTTTCTGGATTTTCTCTCGGTTCATTCTTGTTTCTTTGTTGTTTTAACATCACTTGCCTCGTTCGAATGACCATTGTGCGACGTTCAAAGAGAACGTTTATCGCGTTGGATATATTTTTGAAATAATTGCCGTCAATTTTTGCCCCGCAATTTTCAATTGCTTCGCCGATAAATTTTTCAAACCATTGTTCCCTCTATATTTCCATACGTTTCGTGTAATTTCTGCAATTTTAAATTGTATTTATCGTTACAAAAAAATCCCATCGTTCACCGGATAAAATTCTAGAAATACAAAAGCCCTGAATTTCTCAATGAAACGAACGTCCAAAAATTCGTGTCCACCGGGCGGAAATAAATTTCGTCCGTTGATTATACTTCGTTTAAAGCTAACAATAATTCAAGCACGACTATTCCGTTCACCGTGAAAAATGTTCAGCGTTACTGTGCGCTCGTAAAAACGTAAAAAAAAGGGAAGGAGAACGAAGGATTTCGGAAGTGTCCATCGGAGCTTCGTGTCCGAGCAAAGCGTGCGAAACTTCTGATCGCTACATCCGCAAATTCAGTTCCGCTCAGATTTATGACAGACCGGCAGCTCGCCCTTTTTCTCTTCCCTGTTCTTCTGTCCGTTTACGTCGGTCTTTCGATCAGTTTAAATCTCAGAAATTGCTAAAGGGGTCGGAAGAGATCGATGGCCACGGACTCTCCGAAAGGACGATAGTGTCTCAATAAAAACGAATCCGAAATACGAATGGATTTCAGCTCGGAGACAGTTACATCGGGTATTATCTGTTCCCTGAGAGAAGAAAGATAAATAAGGGAGGAGAATGATGAAGAAGAAGAAGAAGGAGAAGAAATGAGCCTCGAGTAATTCCTTCGAGTGATTTCGTGATTATTAAGTGGATGTCGCGGAGGAGTCTTTGAAAAATTTAAGAGGGAACACTCAGCCTTGAAGTCCCTCCAAGTTTTAAGCAACGGAAACCTTCGAAGTCATTTTTCGCCAGTGCTTCTTCACTGATAAGATCGGTATTCGTCCTTTTTTTTTCATCAAAATGAAAATTCTCACCGATATATCTCAGCCAGAGTTACAGTTAGAAAGATATACGTCCTTCTGCCTTGTAAATTAAATAGAACACATTTCCTATATCGTTTGATAGATAAAAATCCAGAGGAACATCAACGAACAATATAATCTACGCAAAATTGCAACGATTTTTCATGGAGCACCGAGGAGAAGCAAGGTCGAGTTATCTATGTCCCGAAATAAACAGCGGGTGGTTATAATCCGCGAATATCGGTCGAGATTTCATAATTATTAACTAGACTGTCGTGCAAAAGTCTTTGGAAAATTTAAGCCCGTCGCGCGTAGCCTTGAAGTCTCTCCAAGCTTTAAATAACCGAACGTTGGAGAACGTCGTGGGTTATTGCAAATTAAATCGGTCAGCTAACGCAATTCGTGAATTCTTGCGCCGTTCTCGCTGCATCCCCCTGGCTCTCGTTATATCGTTCAGAGTGGAGGCTCTTCGTCTTTCACGGGGGAAAAAAAATGCGGTATTATGAGAGAGGTGTAAGCTCATTAAAGTGTAATCATTTTAAAGTACTCGGCGGCTTCGTTAGAGCGGCGTTATGCCGGCTAAGTTCTTTAACAGGAACGAAATTAAAACGAATGGAGTTTGCGGCCTCTCGAGTTCCCCGGGGCGAAAAATCGCTCCGTTCTTGCGACACGTGAAAGCACCGGGGCCTTTAGGACCCCGCTTAATTAACAACGTTAACGAAGGATCGTTAATAAATGTGATTCACGCTCACGGAAGCACGATACTGCCGGGGTGAAAAATGGATTTCCATTTGTACAGGTGCGTCACGCGTCCAACCCTCGAATGCCGGATACAAGGGGACCATTTTTCTCGCGACTTTGACTTCGATTCTGGCAGCCCGCAAATCAATCTAATTCTTCTTTGTCAGAAGCCAGTCTTTTTGCCGTTGACTGCCGTTCGACATAGGTTTATAGCAATGCGAAGAAATACAGGGCCAAAAAGTAGCGAGTGTTTTGTGATCGATGTCGCAAAAATATCAACGTATCCTTCGCTTGAGTCGAGGAGCCTTAAAACGTGGCTTCTCGAATGCTTTCGATTCGAGAGAACACTTGTTTGCAATGTTACTATTTTTAGCGCTGTTTAAAAGTGTCGATTTTTTATCTATTGATCTTCGATAAATTTTTCAAACTAGTTTTATTTATTTGAGAGGATGGATGGACGTGTAACGATATAGCTTAAGATTTAATTATGCGATTTGTCAATCCTCAGCGGGATCGTGCTCTGATATTACTTAGGTGTACATATTCGGAACAATAGTCATTTCTACGACAAGCTGCATCTCTCGGGGGAACTGTTATTTCACGGAGAATTTCTCGCTTAATGCCTAAGCAACTGCAAGCCTCATTTTCTCTGATATAGTCGTTAAGACACTGCAAATATTATTCCCAATAAAAATTTACGTATAATCGAGAGATAGATATTCTTCTAAAAATTAAACGAGGCCAAAATTGCACTGAAATCTGACCGAAAGAAAAACAAAAAATGGAGATAATGCCAGAGATCCAAGTGGCCATCTGTAAGAGTGGGAAAAAATAGACTTCCAATCGAAAATTCATTCTTATCGAGCGTCCGATAATAATGTCATTCGATCCAAACTGTGCATACTGTTTCGCGGATAACGACTGAACGTCATTGGGCGAATTTGAATTGCAGATTTATCCGAGGCACTAAATGACATTTGTCTCTTCCTGATGATTTCCTTTATCTCCCATAATTCCGGGTATTCGGTGCACCCGTGAAAAATGAAGTGAACCGAACGATTAGAAGTCGAGGAATTCTTTTTTCCGTCTACTTTGTCGTTTCGTGTACTCGGGATATTCGTAATTCCCAGTCAGACCTTTTTGCAGGGTGCTACCAATTATCGGGATAAATGCACGTTTCCATGAAAAGTAGCGTGTCTTAATTGCACGATTAATTAGAGGGGAATGTCAGAGCGAGATAATTTATAGCCGATACGTCGTGTAAATTAAAGTGCCGGGAGGACGAGCGTGAAGAATTCGATGGATTTTAATTAAAAGACGATTATATATCATTAGCGAGAGCGTCGAGCATTGAAACGCCCGGCTCTCTGTGGATATTTCGACTCTGAAGTTGAAGAGGCAAGGTGTAATTTTTATCGCTTAGACCCTTCACGAAAAGGGCGCTTTAAACGGAACGTTCAGAGACGATTTCATTAACGAGGCTGCGAGGACTTCTTTTCCATTTAAGAAATTCCTTTTTCGCTGATAAATTTTTGAGCCACCTTTTGAAAATTGGTCCCGTCGAATCGACCGGGAAAGGAACATCGTATAAAGTGATTCTTTGTCTCTAATTCTCGCCAACTTCTCTAAACAACTCAACGAGTCTCTGCTGATGACATTTTCACGCCGTGAGATTCAGATGTGCGAGGATGAAAAGAAGTAATTAGAGTTGTTTCGTTTTAGCGGTTCGCTCCCTTTTTCCTTCAGGGTGAAAAAAGGTGTTTCAACGACGCGTGAGAGAGGAAGTTAATTAAGAGCTTATTTTGACTGAGAAGATTATTAAGCGTACTGTTACGTGAAGGAGTAATTGTTACAGTACCTACACTTGTTTCGGTACGAATGAAACGTCGTGTTGCTCTTCTTAATTGTCCCATAATGAGATGATTCTTTTTATTTGCAAAATTCACCTTCTATGGTGTCTTCGTTTGAAAGTAATTATTCGTTTCAAATTGAAACGTCTCGTTGTAAATTTCCAATGGTATATTTCAGTCAGAATAATCGAAGATGCCGTTTGAAAAATATTGACGAAGTTTCAATGAATTTGATCGAACATCAAACGACATATAATACTCAGGACGAATGAATGGCGGTGGATTTTGCAATTTGCAGAAACGAAATTATAACGAACGATTAACAAAGCCACGTCGCGTACTTGACGAAACGTTATTTCGGTGGAAAAGGATGGTGTATATAATCGATGCGTTTAACCGACGATCCGTTTAAAACGTGGCAAATATTTCAAGTTGTCGAGCACGTTAAAGCAATTTGTCCACAGTGAGCTTCAAAAGAACGTGAAATTCGTTCGCCATTCTCTTTTTCCTAGCCTCCTGAATATTCTCACTAAAAGTGATAATTCGATTCTTTTAAGAAATAATCGATTTTCCTCGTTACTTTCCCAAGAATATCGACACTTTCCCCTGTTTAATGTAATTCAGCTACCCTTCTGATCTTAAGCGAATTTTTTATCTTTTCAATTTAAATAGAAAATTTCCCTTTTACTTTACACTTTCATTTTTCTCCCGTACTCCTGCACGCGTTGTTTGTTTGCACATGGATCAACAGCAATTTCAACTTTGACCCGTAGCCCGTCGAATATCGATAACACGAACATTAGTTAATGCAATAAAATTGGGTTATCGTGTGCGATGCAACGTTGCATGGGAAATTTCGCGCGTACAGGAAAATCGATGGGTGGTAAAATCATGTGAAACTTTTACCCTTTTCGTTTTCATCGTGCGTGTTACGAAATAATTATTTTCCGATATCCCGTGGGACTTTAAAGCACCGTTTCCACGGAGAAGTACGTAAATCGAGAGAAAGACGATGAAAGAGAATTCGGTGGTGAAAGTTGTTCGGCTTTTTGAAGAGAGACAAGAAAAAGCCCATAGATCGTGAGCCACATCAACGAAGATTAATTAGATTGGATTCATTTATTCGCCGGGTGGTTTTTATTAACGCGGAAATAACGTTGCTATGTTAGTCCCTCGGAATTTCGGGGATTTTCAACGAGAAGGTGACATTGACGTGAATTCAATGAGGATCAGCGTGGTGTTAAAGCCACGCCGATATTCCCTCGCGAAATTCTCGTCGCGTACAAAGCTGAGGCGCGATTCACGGTGCAAAGGATATCACGAATTTAAAATTCATTATCGCTCTTTAATGAAAGCTCGTTAAAATTCCGTTTCAGCAGTGCAAATATTGTTTCTTTCTTGAAGTCTCCTTCTCGTTGAATTTCAAATTCGCCGTTCACTCGAGCGGACTCGTGACGAGGGAGAGAAATTGACAAAAAATATTAGAGAAAAAAAAGGAGAAGATAGATGTTCATCGATGAGAGACGATAAAGGAAGAAACGTTGAATCTTACCTGAATTTTTGACCGCCTTTCGGCGGTCTCTG
Organism: Cerceris ruficornis; assembly: GCA_963989415.1. Lineage (NCBI taxonomy): Eukaryota > Metazoa > Arthropoda > Insecta > Hymenoptera > Crabronidae > Cerceris > Cerceris ruficornis. The sequence continues at coordinate 14,251,534 of OZ022527.1, read as the reverse complement.
CCGGTGCGGGGCCCTCTCTATGGGGCCCCAAGTAGTCGCACTTTTCGTTCACCAAAATCCAGCGCTGTGACAGCTGCAAATTAAACCACCACCGTTATACTACTTTTCTTTTCGTTCTCGCACATACCCGGAAACGATGACGATGACGTAACCACGACGATCGACGTGCTGGAAAATTGGGAAACCGCGAACGTCGTGCGCCATTTCTCCTTGGCTCGCTCGAAGGGGGAAAAAAATCGAGTAAAAGAGTAATGAAATCGTGCCGCGTCTGAGATTCGACGTGCATTTCGACGGAAGCGTCGAATTAAGGCGTCCTGTGTCGTGGTAATGGCTGGTAGTTTCTTAGAACCTACAGCGGACTGGGTGTCACGTATTTTTGGCTTCGTTACAGCACGAGCGGACAGGGCCGAAGCGATTAGTGAGTTTAGATGCACCCTATATACACTTGTACGTTTAAACGTTCAACGAAAAATTCCGTGTCCGATAATTTTCTACTTTCATTCCTCCCTCCGCAACACGCTAGGAATTCCCACGTATTTCTCCGCCGAGAAACTTAATTGGTTTTAGCGAAACAAAGTACGTAATTTAAAAAAGTGAATACAGTCGGTGTATGGCCGGACGCGGGGCGACTGTTAAGTAGAGGTGCCCCGTGCCTGGTCAGACCCGGGGTCGAAAAGATACATGCAGAGCATGCGTCTGCTCTTTAATTGAAATTATCGTCCACGTAGACGGCTCTCGTCGTTGAACGGAATAACGAAAAACCCCCACCGAAACAACTGGACACAAATATTTGCCAACGAATGGAGAAAACGAGAGTTTGGGGGAGGAATTAGTTCTTTCCGGGTCTCGAACTTTCCATCCTTCCACCGTGAGAATCACTTCGCCATTGGATTACCGGTAATCCCCGAATCATCAATTTTCTTCGGAGCTCGGGAAGAACAATCGACACGCGGGGATATAGAGAAATCTCATCCCCCATCTGCCGCTCTTTAATCGCCGTTCCCAGACATCGGGCTCTCTCCTTTTCGCGCTCTCCGCGAACCTCCCCACTCGACTTCCCTCATATATTTTTAATCGGTTTTTTCCTCCGGCCAGTCGAGAATGGTCGTCGCTGCCAAATCGGCACGATTTCCCAATTTAAATGGTCGGGATCGATCCCGGCGATCGACCGCGAGCGGCTCGTCGATAAATGGCGCACGATGCTCGAGGGGGCGGGAGGGACTCGTCGACGGACGGGGGTGGATGAATGGGTGCCTGGCATCGTGGAAGAAAAACCAAGAAAATAGAACGCCGTGTCGCGACGGTTGATGAGGATCTTTTCTCCGTTGCCACGGCGGTTGCGGAGCGTGGAAAAACTGTAGCGAGAACGAAGCGAGTAATTGGACACCGGGTGGCCATATTAGAGCACGGAGAGACAGACGGAGATAGCGGGATCCAAGGAGTAGGAGAAACCGTCCGAGGGGAGTGGAACGAAACGAGAGAGATAGAGTGAGAGAGAGAGAGAGAGAGTAGAGAGAGAAATAGAGTGAGAGAGAGTGAGAAAGGGAAATTGGAGAACGAGAGGTAGCTCAAAGAGAGAGTGGGACACGAAAGCGGAAGGGAGGACCGCGCGCGCGAGAGAAGAAATGGAAAAGAAACGGCGGAAAAAGCGGAGAAAGCTCTCTTGGCAGAGAAAAAAAACAGAAAGTTTGAAGAGAAACGAGAAGAGAGGAAAACTACGATGCTAAATTATAAGCTAAGACTCGGTAGAACGACAGACGCAAAAAGCGAGAATTATAATTAAGAGACGCCGACGAGAAGAGACTACAAGAAGCGTAGGAGGAAAGTACGAGAGAGAGATGAACAAAAAGAAGCGTAAGAAGTAGATAGAGAAATGGAGACTTTAAGCGTAAAACGACCAGAAAAAAAAGCAGGAACTGGGACCAAGGACGGGCCGTGGAACGAAGACCGCGAGAGGATCTCGGTGGGGCGATGGAAGCAAGATCGAAGAGTTTTCATATTCACGGTAATATACGTGTCCTGTCCATCGATCATCCTCCAGAGGGTTGAACTCCTCGAAGCATTCGAACGTCTCGAGTATCCACTACCATAGAGAGAATTATTTCGCGAATTTACATCCGTTTCTGGGACACTTAAGAACTGCAGACTTAACAGGAGCAACTGTAAGGCCACGTATAACGAATAGAACGGATGTAAAACACTTAGAGCAGTCTCCTTAATTTTAGAGGCTCACCGAGGAGCCTCGAAACTACCCAAAGACCTCTTCCGTGTTTTCGAGACGTCCGAAATCCCCGAAATCTCACGTCTTCTCGAAGGAGTACCTCTCTGGAGGAACTCGTTGGAGTAGGAAGAAAAAAAAAACGAAAGAAAAGGAAACCATCACCTAACCATCACCCCGTACACCGTCACCTTCACTCTTTCGGGCATTTCCACGGTAATGTCGCGCGCGCGTGTAAAACGAGCGTGCGCTCTGGCGAGCTCGTGCATCGCCGGCACTCTTGTACCGTTTTAGTAACAGAGCGCACCGGTGCGCACCGGTGTGCATTATCTAACACTTAAAATTAGACGGGCGATGGCGACGGCGAAAAGAGATCCTCTCGCGTTCGTAGCTCGTTTCCCGATTTTCTCCTCGTCCAGGGAGACGTCTTGGATACGTGGAATCTCGCGGAGACAACGAAGCGATGCACTATCACTGATCGATCACGTTTATATGTATACTTTTTCTCTTTCCGTATGTTTTTTTCTCTCTCCTATCTCTTTTTCTCTTTCTTTCGCTTATTAGTTTCCCGGCTAATCAACGATCCGAATGGTCCCATGCACTCTGTGGCAGAAACTGGGACACCGGAAGGTGATGACGGACGGAGATTATTTTTTTTTTTTTGGCTTTCGAACTCAAAACGGATGCCACGGAGAGCACAGTGTGAGCGGAGAATTCTGTTTCTCTGTTTTCTTTTCTTTGGTTTCCTTCCCACGCTTCTTGTCACGGCTGGTCGGTCGATTTGTTGGTATCGATACGAAGAGAGTGTCGTGTTATCGTATGACGAAGGTGTGATGAGGTGCCGATGACGAGGTTACGAGACGCACCGCGTTCGTCCGGGCCGGCTGGCCGCCCGTCTCAGAGTGAATGTCTTATTAGTTATTTCTGGCCAGCTACTTCGTCGCTCTGTTCCTCCTCCTTCTTTTCTTGATCTTCTGCCCGAGTTTCTGCTCCATCCCTTCTTCTCTCTCTCTCTCCTTCTCTTTTCTCTCTCCTTCTCACCTCTCTTTCTCGCTTGCTCTTTATTCCACCTGCTTTCGTTTCTCTCAAAGTTTTTCTCGTTGTCCGTTGCGTTTTAGAGAAACGATCGACGACGATCCACCGAGCCAACGACGATTCCTTCTCGATCTAGTCTGCCATCTCGCGAGCTATTACCACAAAGAGGTCTTTTTCGATAGATCCGATGTCCTTGAACTTAAACAACGATGCCGGTTGCGAAATGAACGTTGATGTCGATTACGTGAACGTCATCGAGAAATTTCTCAATGGACAAGTCGATTGCATCCGATACTTCAATGACATTCTCCTCCTCTCGCTTGGAACAGAGTCTCGTTTCACGTTGGAACAATGGTACGGAAGATGGTCTTTTATGCAGGCAACTTTCGTCCAAGTCGATTCGACGGAGATCACTGAGTGCACTTCATCTTCCGTTCGAGTATCGATGATGTTCGTTGCTCGGATTATCGGGGTATTCCTCTGAGGTGGTGCGACAAGCCGGAGGATCTTTGGAGTGGCGCTTTTGATGGTGCAAATCGTTCTTGAGTTTACGTTGCTCATTGTCAGTGCAGACGATGAATGTACTTGCTTCGATTGTTCTTGGTTTGCTTTCCGACATTCATTTGAAAAATATTCACGCATTTTTTACCTTCAATGAACTTGCAAACTTCCCTTGTCAGAACCATTTAAAAAATTCACTTGCACTTAATTCGATGGTGTGTCAGCGATATAAAGATGTTTCATATTTTGGTTGCATTTTACTTGCTGCTTCCTTGCAAACTTGGGGACGATGAACGTCACTGTTATTCCTCTCCGCTTTGCGAACGATGTTTTCTCCTTCGAGCAGCGATATTCCATCATGAAGGAGGGCATCGTTAAAGTGTATAATCTATTGCAATCAGGGAAGAAAGGGCTTAAAGATGACAAAGTGGACGCCTCCTAGTTACGACTTATAGGTACTACTAACGACCTTTATATCCCCGTCTACGGCTTCCTATCCTTTCAAAACTCTCCGGGTAATAAATGACGGAGAGTGGCTTCCGGAGTTTGTTCAACCGATCCTTTTTGCATAACTTACGGCGACAGGTAATTGCACGTCGAAAATTAATTTTTTATTTCACGCTCCACGCAATATCCAAACTCCGAGAACAGATAAAACGCTGGAAAAAATTCATATCTTCAAGATAATACGATAATTATCCATCATCCCTCTAACAACGTTATAATTTCATTCTCCACGATATAATTTGTTATTATTTTCGTTGTTCCTTGCTCTGTTACATGGCCCGATGAATCGTGCAATTTCTGTAATGACGTTTCTGTCGATAGCTCGTTCTTGCGACGTTTTTATTTCAAGAAACGCCATGAATCATCCTCCCGCACTTTGTTTCTCTATCAACAGAGGTGATGTATCTTCCGATTCGCAGCAATATTTCGCACATATTGCGTTTTATTATATACTGTGTCGTACTACTGCATGCAGATTGTGGTTTCGCGCGAGAGTAGCAGACTGCCAAAATGACAGTTTCATAATTAAACGTTGAATTATTATCGGTTCACCGGCCACATCGTTAGTGGGAATTGTCGCGAAATTCTACCTCGGAATCGTTCTCATGTCGGCTGAATAATAATTAGTCCGATTTAGAAGTGAATTGCCGCTGAATTAAACATCCATGCAAACCGGGATTGATCGATCATTGCTAATCTGCGGATTAAGAGTGAACAATTTTTGCATACGACACGTCGAGAGACTCGTAGAAAAACATATTTCATGGTTCGAGGGAAAGGCGTAATTTTTAGTACACTGATTCACGAATGTATTAACGCCTTCGCTAAAAATAATATAAGTCGTAAACCGTGAGTAAGATAGTTATAAATTGCTAACTTTCCTATAACGTCTCCACTCTCCTCGACTCTTCGCGTCTCTTTGACGCGCACTGGTCGAAAGATGTTTCCAAATGATCGACATGCCCCAAACAATCGTCAAAGTTTTCGTTCTCGAAGTAGAAAACACCGAGTCAATTCTTCGAGAATTCTGGCACATATTAAATTTCATTTTAGCAAATATTAAAGTTGCAACAAAATTTCAAGCGGTTTAAAATACCGCGACGCATGAAAATTTTCGACATTGTAGACATTGATCTTGGCATTTGAATCGCGCCACGTTCTTGAGGCGGGACATTTTGAAATCCTGCGGAAGAATATCCGAAATAAGTCCGTCGTCGGTTCTGCCATAACCAAGTTGGCCCGGAGGCTCGTAACAATGCAATTAATTTAGGATAAAGCTAAGTTTCCCTACGATGGCGAATCAGTGAGAGCACCGAGCGAGATAATAATACGAAGATCCACTTTCCAAGTTTCCACGGCTCATTGTCGCGGTATAGTTCCTCTCGATGTTGACAAATTAACGTTTACATTCGATACTCGGTGCTCCGTGCAAACGTTTAATCCATTTGGCGATATCGGTAGAGGAGGAGAGACGCTTTTACCATGAAGCAAGAAGTCTAAAGAGAACTTTCATTGGCTCGAAAATAATTTCTCAGTCACTTAACGTGATTACCGTTGCAATTCCGTGATGGTCGGAGTTTCGTAGCTCGTTAGTCCCTTTTTTCGTACCTCGATGAACAAACGGACGGGGCGTAAATTACAAGACAAATGTCCATTGTCTGCTCTGAGGCTGGAATAAAGGTAGAAAAATTTTTTAAACCTCTTTCCGTAGGAGTCTCGGTTAATTTATTCCCGCCACTGCTCGTTGCGACGTTCCTGCGACGGCACTTGAAGAGCGGAATTTTCTTTGGCCTTCGTCGTTTAAAGAATAAAATTTCCAACGTTCTAGGAATGCCCGGAAAAGAAATCTGCACCGATGTTACGTCATGGGAATGATTTATACGATACGAATATCACGAAGGAGAAGTTTAAGTGCGACGTTTAATTTATGATCGACGAGGGGATTTATTCCTTGGAATTTAAATTCGATGCAGTTTCCATGGTCGATGAGAGAGCCCCGACCTACATAGCACGTCTCGTTAATTTTGCCACGATCATGGTAAACGAACGGGCGAAATTATAAGACAAACGTTAGTTGCATTGTTACGTTGAGTCGCGATTTGTAAATCGTTCCCCGTAACGCGTTAAAAGCTGCACCTAATTTCGCATCATTACTCTCACATGCAATATCGATCGTGCGAGATTGCATCGATAAATCAAGACTTTTTTTCCCCCACTCTTTCCTCTTCCCAGGGGAATTCTACGGCGGGATGTTTTATCGCCTCTCCGATTCATTCGGCTGTCGTTGGAAATGTAAAAGATATTGCTGAAATCAACCGACATCCAGCGAACCGCACGTTCTTTCGTTTCAGTAAATTTACCCGCGATTCTCTTTCACTCGTTCCGTGGAAAATGCACGGGAAATAGGACTACGATTTTTCCGGGAGCTCAAAACGACACGGAGACTCTCTCCTTTCTCGTCGACGTATCTTTAAAAATCAAGAAAGTATCCGCACTTCGATTCGAATAGTTTCAATTAAACACAGTGCCCATTACATCTTACACTTACACTAGTTAATCGTTAAAAATTGTCATGGACCCAAAGGGGCAGAAATTATTACTTATTTGCTTATTTCTGCCAAATTGGCAGTTCCAAATTCCTCCGGGTCAGACGGATCTTCTCAGTCTCGGTAAATCCATCTCAAAATCCAATGTAGGTTTAATGTCACGTGTATTCAAAATCTCCATCACCGTTTCCCATTATCAGATCGCAGGTCACTCGGAATGGGCCCTAAATATTCCGGCGGATCCATCTTGTCGTCCGAAACAAGAAATCCACCGAGTGACTTATCGCGTCCATTTCGAAGCGCGACATCGATGTCTGCTGACAATGGACATTGTACGGTATCCCTCGGTGTTTGTTTAACGTAAATGGGCATACGGCCTAAGACAAAGGGCTGTCGAGTCGACAATGCGCGTTTACATGCGCGCCAGTTTCCCACCGAATCGCTGCCGTGTCGCGAGAAACGACTTATCGTCTTCGCGAATCGATCAGTTTCGCAACCTGCCATCTCGATGATTCCTTCGCGCTTCGTTTTCCCGGCTCAACGATTTTTCCGTTTTGCACGTTGAACATTTTCCCGGCGACAGTCACACCGTGCAAAACCTTTTTGCGGATTCAAATCCCACGCCCAAGATTACGAACGTTGCATTTGCATGCATGGTTTTTCAAATATGATTTTTCGCCTCTTTTTTTTGTGAAAAAAAAAGAAACGAGACTGTAACATGGTCACGAGGATGGAAATGGTCGGTAGGAATGGAATTTCACGTGGGTCGAAACGCGTCGAAAGTTATTCGCGCGTGAATGTTGATTATTCGAAGGTGCGGATTTTAATTTAATTTACTGCTACACCCGTAGGGATTCGTCTAGCTATTGAGAATGAAAGAAGGGAAAATATGAGACGTCGTTAGGGGTGGGTTTGTAATTTCACGTCACTCTTGGATTACCGAGGCGCCGGTTGCTTTTTGGGAGCCGGTGAAATTTATGATGTTAGGAGAAAGTGAGAGAGAATTAATATCGAAACTAATTTCTGAGGGATATCGGCTACGAGTTGCGAAGGGTTGCGAAGAAATCCCGAGGCGCGGAGTTCATTATTGCCAATTGTTTCTCCCTCGCTCTTCCAGCTTCCTATACGTCCCTTTAAACCGGCGATTAATCAGCCTCTCAGAAAATAAAATTCTTCATTTTCCATGCAAGCCGGACATTTTTTTTCCAATTAACGATAAATTCCTCAATTGTTCGTGCATCAACGGCACAAAAGGATCCCGATCGTTACGGCCCTGATATCTATTTTTGCTATGGTCCGCGCGTTATTTATAACAACAGACTTATTTCACCGCTCGACGCTGCCTCTATCTGTAGTGAAACGTTGGATCTTTGGATTCACGCCGAAAACACGCCGCGTCGTAACCTGTCCGTACGAATCTTCTTTTTCTCGTTTTTCTCTCATTTACTTTTTATTCCACCCTCATTCCCTCATCGGAAGAAAAACGTTTTTTCGTGCGAAGGAACTCGGTCGCGCCGTCGGCGGATTACAATAACAGTAATGGCAGTTGATAATTAATATACACTTGCCGTTCGTCTCGGAAAACTACGGGGGAGAGTAGAAAGAGAAAGCGTTGTCAGCCTTGGATTCCAGCTTGCCAGTTAATTATTATAAAAGCCCCGTTTTAAAGACGCTGGATTAAGCTCTCTCTGTCAAGTCATCTCGTATTGTCCCGTTAATTATCGACGCGACTTTTCATCATTCTTCTCCGACGTCTCTGACGTTCGTTAGCTCCGTGGAGTTATCGGGCAAATAGCTATCAGTGATACGTGCAATTTTCCCTTTTCCGCTCCACTGGAAATGTTCCTTCTCTCCTTGTTATTTTATCGTTGTTTTAATCTCGATTTATCGTCCCTATAACATCGACTGTTTTTACGTGAGAATGCATCGGAAATAAATACAATTGATTGATAATAAATTAACGGTAAATTAACGAAACGACTGTCAATGGCCGTACCGCGAAATAAAGCTAGAAAATGGCAAACGGGGAAATTTTTGAGTCGACGTTTCGAAAATACTTTACAGACGTAATCGCGCATCACCGATTAATATGCATATGCGCGAAAAGGCTAATATCTATGGCTGGGTCTATAAATTTTCGCGACTCTCCGTGTCCTGCATTGTTCGTTCTTGCACGCCGCGGAATCGAATGGAAATTCATTAACGTGGACATTTGCGAATGAATGTCCGCGCTATCGGGAAGTTTCGTTGCACGGTTCATTAATTTTGCAACGTTTGACAGCGCCGTACCTCGTAGCCGAGTAATCGACGACCGTAGTCGAGTAAAGTCGCAAATAGTTTTCAGGTATAAATAAATTCTGCGACGTGTAACGTTTGCGTTTTTACTTGGCCACTTTTGCACGATGCTCCGAGAATGCAGCGGAAAATTCTCTCACCGGCGAGATGTATCGGATGACATTCCTATATTTATACCTTTGCAATTATCGAACGATTATGTCATTAATATCGTCGTTCATTAATTCGTCGACTTACGTATTCTATCGAAACGTTAATAATACCGCGACTTAATTATCTCCAACTATCGCGAATCGGCGAACCAATAACCATCAATCCTGCAATACGTGATCCCAAGTTCTACCGTATGGATGTATATAATCCGTAATATACGAGGGATCGGATAAGCCGTAAATTTGGATATCCGGCCGAAAGTAATTATCCAATTTCAAGGGTTATCCCGTGACAGTGATTTCACTGGTTCGATCGAAGCACCAAGAAGAACCTGACTGATCGAATGGCACGAATTTTTTCATCTTTTCTTCGACAGGAGAAAATTGATCTGCCGTCCATCGAAGAAGTGGGGATCAAATTCATCGAGCCTCGATTGTAAGCAAGTCTTTTCTAATTTCTTATTTTCATCGCGTATATTTTTTATTTTCAAGCGAGTTATTTTAAATTGTACTGTTTTACTTAACGTAGACTATACAAGATTCGCGATTTCATCACGAAACATTCCAACAAACGTTTGTTTATCACCGCAAAATTTCTGCGAGACAGTTCGCGAATGAAAAGTGCCGTGGAGAAAAGTGTCGGTCATCTCGCTTTGCGCGTAACTCGTGAATCTGATCTCGAAATAGTTTGATGATCGCTGATTCGTAATTTTAGTCCAAGGTGTAGGTTGAATGACGCAAATTCGAGGCCGCACGGAAAACAGGAAACTCGCGTTGTTCGTTCATATCGGCAGAATTTTTCCCAATTATGCAATGATAAATCGGTATCGTGGAAAAACTTTCTGTGAGTCCAGTGTTCTGTTGTGTGCGCGTGAAAATTATTCGGAAAAAACTTATTCCGTCCTTTAACGATATTTTAATGGAACTTTCTGGATAAAAAATTGTATTGTTTATCCGCGGAATTGCGTATTACAATTTACAAGCTTGCAGATCGATGATAATGTCGCGTAACGGAGGACCAATTATATTTTACTTGTAATACGTCGATGTGTTGTTGAATGCACGTTGATTTTCACTCTATTCCATCGTCGGCTGTTAATATGTAAATTTTTGAAATTCACCGAACGTTTCTCGTGCGCCAGCAATTAACGTTACAAACTGCTTTGCAATAATTTCGCAATTTTGTTCCATTTAATCCGCACGGTTTTATTTGAGGCTCTCTTTAACGTGGAAGTTGTAAGTGCTTTGTTCGCATGAAAGTTACGAAAAATAACGAAACTGCGGGGCAAGCTTTTCGCTGGAGTGTTTTGTGTACATTTCCGCGTATTTACTTTGATCTTGCTATCGCATTTTCATTTTCCGTGTAATTATCTCGAAAAAGACGACCAGGTGGGTAAAAGTGCTACCGAAACTGCTACTGTTTTACGCTCCATTTTATCCTCTTTGGAGTGGTGTCATTTACAAATATTTGCTTTACTCGATTGCAGAAAAACCAGTGGCGGAACAATTAATTTTCATTTGTAAATTAATAGCTTAGACTTCACGTAACGTGCAGAAATAAATTTTATCGAAATCTGTCCACAAGGAAATTAAATATGATTTTTCAAATTTAAGGTACTTTCAGTGTTTGATTAAAATTTGTCTGGCAGTGGAATAGAGTGACTTTTCGCAAGTTCAAACGTCTCGACGCCCAACTGTAAATTTTCATTAACGAATTATAAATAATGACAAATTAACAGCACAGTTTCTCTTAGAAAGGGGAAGGTTTAATTCTCAATCTCTCAAATTTAATTCAGTCCGGATAATCGTTTCGAAAAAAAATCAAATAACTCTAAACCGTGAACGCACGACAGAACGCAGATTCCGGCGGAAATTCCGTCGCGACGGAAACCGTTTCATACTCTTCAATCTCCAAGCTATGGTAAATGATCCAATCGAAATAAAAAAAAGGCACATTTACCTCTGTTCCCGCCATCCAAGGAAATAAGGATCTCCGTTATTTTCCATACGATTTTACGAACTGAAAACATTTATCTGCCATAAACCGCGTTTATTCCTTACAACAGAATTCCTTTCCATCTACGATTCCTCTCTTTCTCAACATCTCGGATAAAAGCGAGAAAATAGTCGAATTTATCGATACTGTCGCCATGACAGGGACATCGTGAAGTCGATGGAACGTTTGTACTCCGTGCCATCGGAGAAGCTTCGAGTTTGGTCCGTCTGGCTCTCGAAGGTTGGCGAAATTGGCGATGAATGGCACAAGTTTCTCCGCCTTCACCTCGATCTGCTCGTAAGGCTGTCCGAGCGTTTAAAAGCGATGGAAGAAGACGAAAGAAGTCAGAAGACTGCAAGCCTCATGGAGAAGAAGGTAAATTTTATATCAATTCGACAAACATTCTCCTCAGTTCATCCACGCATCGTCTCGTTCACCATCGACGTCATCGTCGTTGCCGATTTGCAGTTTGCTCGACGCAGAGAATAATGGCTTTTTGCAAAGACGAACGACGACGACGTTCTCGCGCTTCCTCGATATCGTTTTCCAATAATATCCTAGGGTTGGATAGCATTCCGGTTATTCGCGTGGGTGGACGCGATGACTCGTAAATGAATAAAGACAATTTCAGCTGGACGAATGATAATCCTATTGTTATTAACCCCTTGCCCTACAATAACGTGTGACTCTTGTAAGGCGATAAATGGAATAGGACATTTTGTACTTTTCCGAAAACTATTAAATTGAAAATGTCTGCGTGATTTTTAAAATAATTCTGTGCTGTTAATATTACGTTAAGTTATACGGTGTATCAGAAATTAGCGATCAATTTTTATTTCTGAAATTAATTCTGAGTTATTGCACATTGAGTCAGAAAAGAAATGGTAGGGTCAGGGGTTAAACGAGAAACCGATGACCAACAACATGGAGGTGCGTACGGTAGGTTGGTGGGAATTACAGTAAATATTTCGCGGTGACTGTAATTCGTGCGCTGATGTGAATGGAATTCCAACGGAGTTGTTAAACCGAATCTGAAATTTCAATGTAAATTGCAAGTTCAGCCGTTACGTTTCTATTAAGCTGGTTGCGTTACGATGGGACAAACGAGGGGGCATCTGTAACGACGCGGTATTTGGAGAAATCCGATGAATAATTGCATTCGGGACAAACCTATTTGTTACGTCCGATCGCGAAAAACAGTAATCGCAATTTCTACGATGTACCCTGTGTTCGAAATTTTCTCTTATAACATCCAGTCCATCTGGCTATAATAGATTTTAAAATATTGCAAAGAATCTCTACTGGAAAAAAAGAATTTGAATTTTCTCAAGAATTATTATCTATAAAACTATTTTTATCATGAAGTTCTGACATTAAATTATATCCTGCAAAACAAAAGCAAAAGGTAAATCATTCGGAAACGTCGTTTCACGTCTTCGCCGACGGCGGAGAGGTACTCTCCGTCTCCGTATCGTGACGTGGACGTTTCTATTTTTTAAAAGCCTCGAAATCGTGAAACACAGTTGGCGTTTATCATTGCGAATACATGTATCCTCGTAGCATCCTATCGGGTAACCTTGGATAGCGCGAAACGATAGAAGACATGCTTCATTGTCTTGGGACGCAGCTCAGGTGTTGGCTGCGAAGTGTATTTTTCAGTCTCTTGGAAGATTTATGCGAAACGCTGCATACTCGAGTGAAAACGAGGGAGTACCGGGTCAGAGAAAAGGGAGAGAAAGTGAAAGAGAGGGTCGGGAGGGCGAGAGAAAGGGAAGAAAAAGGATCCTGGCGAGGTTTAAATCTCTCTCGCTTCCGTGCGAATCAGTAAAAAAATAGTGTCTCGGTTAAAGTGTCACCCACACATGTTGCTACGTCATTTTGGAGGGCGGTCGACCTTGAAGTCGAAGTTATTCGAAACGCCAAGGGGAAGATTAATCGAGCGGCTCCAATATATTTAGTCGAGTGCAATCGGCTTCGGTCTGGGCACCTTTCGTTTAATAAAATGAGCCCACGTCGACGTTCCACGATGTTCCAGGGGAATGTATTGAAAGTGTCATAAATCAAAGAAACCTAAAGGAAGTTAAACCATTCGTGATTTAATTGAATGAAATAAATATAACAAGATAAAAAGGAAACAAAGATATCAGATTTTTAACACTAGAAATACCGGCGTTAAATCTATCATATTTGAAAATATTAAATAAGTACTTTGGAAAAGGAGGGATCAAGAGGCGGGAAAGATAATCGATTCGGTGATTTCTGTTTTTTAAGATGGACACAGAATATTTATTCTAAGACTCTTCTATAAACTTGGAGAATTTTTCGAAAAAATTGTGTACCAGTCATTTTGACTGGTTTGATAGTTCTAGTGTTAAGATTGCTCAGTACGAGGGGAAAAATGTAAATATACGATTGTACAAAGATGTAGAATTCGGTGAAATAATTGGGCACGGTAATTCATTAAATGTATCAAGGAAGCTGTGAGGCCGTGGCGACGCGTTTTCCAGTTTCATGAATTTTGAACAACGATTGCTACCTCATGCTCTCCTCATCTTTCATCAGCCGTCGCGAAAGATAAGCGGTGCAAATTTAATTTTAATTTTAATATGCATTAATCGCCCTTTCGTTTACACGAATGAAAGTTTCATAGGTCCCGGGCGATATTTGCTCCGGTATTAATTCCGAAAGGGAACAACTCCACGGTGAAGTCTCTCCCCATTTTCGTTGAACGTTACTCCGTTCACGTCGTTTCTACTGTTTTAATTATTCTACCTTTATCCTTCGCCTCAGCGGCTCGGTTTTGCAGTACTAAGATTCGTATAATTACTGCTTCCCTTTATGACGTAGCTTCTTTGAAAATTTATTACATCTTCGTTCCGTAAATCCGCCGAGATATCTCGTTGCTGGAATTTCTTCATCGTCAAGAGTATTCTTTGCGGTGACGTTCTAAATTTCGCAAGAAGGTTCTTCCTTCCTTATATTCGCCCGCACTTGTATTTTCATTTTCATTCGTTTACGTTTACGCGTTTGACGATACCGAGAGCGTATTAGATGGAATTCTCGGTGAATCTGGGGTATTTTCGAGGGTGAACCTTGCACGTAAAAGAGTCACAAATTAAAACTCTCTCTCTCTTCATCCCTCTCTCTCCTCCTCTGTCTACGGTACACTCCACTCGACTCGACGATGTTTGATATTTAAAAAAAATTGTTTCGCTTAAACGACGTTTATTCTGAAAGGTACGAGCACGCGGATACGAAGAAATAATTCATGACATTATAAACATCAAAAGCGAGAAAGGCAGAGGCGAGATACTTTGTGGGCAAAAGCCAATTTCGAGGTTGTTCGTGTTTTACGTTATTTATTTACAGGGAAGTTCCTTTATGAAACGACAGAGTTGATGGCTGTTAACTGACATAGGTTTGCATACAGAGATACTTTGTATTAATTGGACTTTAAATCCTCCCACGAATTTCCATTGTTACAGGTCTAAGAATTGTTTAAATATAACGTTCAACTATTTTTTTTTCTCAGCTATCGGAGCCAGAACCTGCGAAAGAGGCTTTCAGCGATGAAACTTATACTACGGCGTTGGACGTAGAAATATCCACGGACATGGTCGCTGATTTTTCTCGAGGTGAGAGATGAAGGATAATTTGATTGGAAAATATTTGAACTCTTCGGCTTTACACCGTACGAACGCGAATGAGACGATGAGAAGATAAAGCACGACAGTAACAAATGTAATTCCGGCTGAAAATACAAGAACCGGCATCGTGGTTGCCTCGTCTCATACTTATCGCCAAATAAATCTAAAAGTATGGCTATTGTCCTCGCGCAACTCGGTATCACGTAGGGCTTTTACGCAGCCCTAAACAGATTTTACGAGACATTACTGCGAATACTGGTCGGTATGTCTTATCTCGGAGCTGGATGCCTGGTTTATCTTCGAATTTTCCGCGTTTACTAAGTAATCCTTCGTCTCGACGTTATTGCACCCTAAAAACTACGATCAGGCAGATTATCGAGGTAAAGTAATTGGAATCTTAGAATCCACTTTCTCCTGCTAATTTTACTTTAGCGAAATACGACTATTTTGAGATGAATTTTGCTACTTATCTCTGAAGACCGATGTTTACTGTTAAATAATTATCCTGATAATTATGGTAAGTGGAGGAAATCTTCCTTATGAAATTATTTGTACATCTTTTTTTCACGTTCTTCAGATCCGAAAGATTCTCAATCTGATTTCGTCCTTTCAGGTTTCATCCCCTATTCTGCTTGCAGCGAGTGATCAACCACGAGGCAAGTAACGTCAACGAGTGTCCCTCATTTCAACTTGGTACTTTATTCATCAGGGTAAACGAGAAATCGACGTTAAGCGGCAATTGTCGCAAGTCCGGCGGACAATGGAGCTCGACAATGAAATTGCGAAATGAAGATAAGGCCGTCGTAACGAGAAACAAACGTTACCGTCGCCGGCATTAGCGGATTAACAACGCACAATTAGAGCCGGCTATAGTTTCGCTGAAGAAGCACTCGCCATTTGTCGTTGCAGGGAGCCTCGGGACTGATGTCGCAAAAACGGCGTCTGCCGTCGACGATGCGGAATCGGGACACGTGTCCTCGCAGCAGATGCCGGAAGCGGAGGAAATTTCCGCAACTACTACGAGCGACGAAGCTCCGAAGATGGAGGGAAACGAACAAAACGACCAGGAAGGGAGGTCCTTGGAAGACAACGAAGTGACTGGATTCGATGCGGAGGAATCTGGAGACGGGGAGGTCGAAGGTGAAGGGAGTCTTTTTTGCTGCAATGGTTCCTTGCTGAAAGGACGGACGGGACGTTGATAGATAATGTTATTTTGGGAATTAAACATCGGCTGATTAGATAAAAAAGACACCGAGTCTCTTGTCTACACTGAGGGAAGTTGGCCAATAGGAAGACCATGGAAACCGGTGGGTACGACGGAGGAAAAAACAATGGAGAAGATTAAACCACTTGATCTACCTAACAATGAAGAGGAGATGATGATGTTTATTGAGAACTTCACGCAGCAAGCTACGATTTATAGATCCTATTACAAGCACTGGCAAGAGACTGCTGATCAAGTAACGATTTCTTCTTTCTAGCTTCTCGAAAAAGAATTGTACTTTTTTTCGAACGATTCTCGATTCAGGCGATAAAAGAGGTTGGCGCTAGAACAGTGATGCCCACCTTCAAAGTAAGAGGTATGGTCGTTCCGGGGAAGGTGAATGGAGTCGATTTACCTGTCTCGAAGTATTCGAGTCCGACTGGCAGGAAAACATCGGCACGGAAATCTTTGAGAACGTCATCGCAAAAGCGAGGAAACTCAAAAATGGATCAGAAGAAAGCTACGGAAGAAGCGAAGGTAGATCCCGAGACTGACGAGCCGAAGGAGGAATCCTCGGAGACCGATCAATTCTTCACGCCGGAAGGATCGAGGACAGAGACACCGCCAATCGCGACGGACGTGTCCAATCCTCCGGAATCGGCTGCCAGGACGACAGAGACGATTGCCGGATTGACATCCGGCGAGCGACTGGAAACGGTGATAACGGTTCCTTGTCGGAATAGTATTGTGCTCGCTTCTTCCTTTACATAGTTCAACAAAGGAAGGGAATGAGCATTTGGAAAGAATGGAAAAGTTTTAGAGCTTAAAGTTTTAGGAAAGTTCCGGGCCAAAAAGTTAACTGATGATTTAGAAAGGTTTACTTTTTTTCCTGGGGTTACACGATTCTGTTCATTCTTAATATTATCGGGAAAAAGATTATCAGGGTTTGGTGTGGATTACTTTTGGGCCATGAGTCCCCCAGGGGGCCTACTGCAGTTTTGGAGTAGGTACGGGTGTTGCGCACCCGGGGCCCCGAGCAAAAACACACTCACACACACACACACAAGGGATGAATGATTTGATGACAATTTGACGAACAGAAACTTTGACACGAGATGGATTAGTGAACGAAAAGTATGGTAATTTTCGGTTCAGGGGACATCGGAGCAGTTTTGCTAGTTTAACCCTTTTAGTGCCGAACGACGATATATCGTCGTTAGCAATACTCCTGGTGACGCGCATCGTGGGATTGTTATTTAGTTTTGTCATATGATATTAGTAATTTCATTACAAACAATTGAAAATCCACTATTTATGATTTATATTAAGTGTCCGATATCTAACTATGACTGCATGTCGACTTTTTTCTTTGCGATTACTGTTTATAATAGACAATCGATTTTTTCATTTTTCTTAGCAATATAAGGTGAATAATATTGGTACAATTTTCAACAAATAGTGAAATGCATTTGTTATTGGTTTGATCAATTTTTCTAGTCGGCACTAAAAGGGTTAAAGCTCTGGGTCCACCCTGCGGCGGTAGAGGGGGTTAAAAAAGCTTTTGGGTCCATAGTGAAAGGTTTTTGCGGGAATACTGTTCGATTAGCGTTTGTCCTTGAATATTTAAAGAGAGGATTTGAATTGAAGTCCATTTTTCAGAGTGAGTAGATTATTTTTGTTGGGATAAACGATCCCGGTTGTATTGGACGAGGATAATTACCGGGAGGAATATGTCAATGGGACTTTCGAGGGTTTGCGAAATTGTGTACAATGTCCGAGGTTTATAGTTTGAAAGCCATCAAAAATCTTTCATGGGCTGCAAGTGCAATCGATTTATCATCATCATCATTAAGACTCGTTTAACTGTTGGCTTTATATGTTCGTTCAGCATCGACTTTTTGCTGGAGGCAGACTGCGATGTAATGTTTGACTGATATTGAAACTGAAGATTAATGAACGGTAATATTCGAAGGGCCAGGTGAAAGTCGAAAAAGCGAAAATATTGCAAAAATTGCAAAACGCTCTTTCATCCTCCGTAGCATCGATCGCGCCGTGAATTCTTTAAAGACCTTTCGCGTTTTACCACATCTTTTTCTATATCCGTCGAACATCTTGCTTTAACGTTTCACCGAAAAAAACACTCTCTTCAAACTTTAATTCTTCGCAATTTACAAAGTATTTTAATTAATTCGATATTATTAAACTCAACGAAATTTTCACAGACGAAGAATACAGAAATCGCGAAGGTCGAAGATTGTATTAGAGACTGGGCACGAGCGAACGAAGATATACCATACTTCTTCTACGTGAAAGCTGAACCCGATTACGATATCGCTATCGAACACGATGACAAGGCAGTCATACCTGATCCCAATCGCGAATCCATTATCGGCAATTATAAACGCCTTTTTTTCAACCTTGAAGACAAACCCGGACGAGGTGCAAGCCCTGCTTATGAGCGATCTGCTCTGTAAAACACTTCTCATTATAAATGAAATGATTCTAATTCTTATTGCGATTCCTGCAACTTTGAAATACTCACTAGGAACTTTTGGGAATTGATACATTCTGATTTTTATGGAAATTTGCATTAATATTTGTCATGTCTAAGAAGATAGCCGGAATTCGTTCGTGCCCGTTTTCAACTTTAAGGGAGATCGGGGGAGGCACTCTTTAAGGGAGGTCCTGCCTCTCTCCTGCTTGACCTGCCTCTCTCCTGCCTCTCTCCTGCCAGACAGGACCTACCTTACAGAGGAGCCTCCCTTGATATCGCCCTTAAAGTTCAAAACGGGCACTAACAAATTCCAGCTACCTTCTTAGATATGTTTAATAAATAATTACGCAAAGTTTCATCTAAATCGGAGAGTATCCGTGGACGCAATTTTCCAATGGTGACAGTAAATCGAATTTTGCTCCATGATTTAGAAGTCCAGCTCTATCTCTGTGATCACTATAAATTATTCCTATTTTCACACGTGTTTGAAAAAAATTAGAGCTTCTATGGAGCAGCTAATTTTAGAGAAAAATATAGGAATGATAGGGAGATTGATATTAAATCCATGAAAAGAGAAACATCCAGGGTATTATAGGAGTGTTTTTCCATGGTTGCGATCAAGGTTGAATTCAGACCACCCTCGCAACCATGAGTGTCGTTCAAGGTAGGACAAACACGACACGTGGCAAGCGGAAGGAAGAGAGAGCGTTGATGGCGAGTCCAGGTAAATATTTACAAGTTCTCGCGGTAATAATTCAGGCGACTTGTTCGCCGTCCCTCGAATGGCTCTCCAAAGACTCAAAAGGTGAACCAAGATAGCCATAGAAATCTCCTTACCTTTCCTCCGCCAAGAGACGGATTTCCCTCGTAAAAGCTTTTCCTCCGAAGGAATCGTGAAATTAATTAAAGGAAGCTCTCGATTTTCAAGGATATCCTGCCGTTCGAGTCCCGCCGGGTTCTCGCGGGGCTTTCGAATTACGCCACTTAGTCGCAGAGGCTTTAATTTTCCGTAAATCGATTCTCAAAGCGCCCGGTCTTCTGTAAATCGAACATTTCGTTTCGAGAGGTAACCCGACGGCGAAAAAATTTCCGACGGCAGATAAAACGATCGCAAAAGCGAGCCTTCCCTTGGATCTACGACGGAGTATTGTTCGATGGGAGTTCCGATCGTAATAAAACCACTTTCCTCGCTGTCTGACGATGTAAAATTCTACAGGATTGCTGCTTTTCCCATGGACGTTTCGTCCTACAGTGCATTTCAATTGTTATCTTTCCCGGTGTAAATTCTCCCCTCGAATTTTGAGCCGCGAGACGTCTGGATTCGACGTCAAAGACGACGGATTCCTGTCAAAGTCATTCGGAATATCTGGCATTCGATAGGTGTATATATTCCTCGGATAATTGTGCACCGTACAAGTCCTTAGTTATATGATATTGTCTGCAATTAGCAGAAAGAGGATGCATTGCGAACGCATTCTTATTCAAATTTTTAATCTGCAAGAAACGGAAAATTTCAAGTACTACCTCTATTCAATTTTTACATTTTTATTCCGCATACTATTTCAATTTCATCTATATTCAAATTATAATTCTTTCGTAGACTTCCTCGTTAATTATTCGATAATATAAATATTAAATCACCTCTCTAATTAAACTAATATCGCACCGGTATGTTCATCGGAACGTTATTGAAATGAGCAATTAAACGACTCGTTCCGAGGAAGGTTAAACATCGATAGTACCGTAACTATCTCGCATCAGCAGTTATTTACCTCGTATCGTCCTCGTTTTTGGGCTAATTAAGAATGACACAGGTATAATTATCAAGAACAGGACGAAACGCCGTGTACACGCGGCGCATTCCGCGGATCGCTTACCGCATTAGCTCGTGGCTGGCGTTGTAATTAATTTTCGGTGAAACTAAATACCACCCTGCAACTGCAGCCCCTTCGGCTTTTCTCCGTTCGTTGCACGATTTCTCCGGGAGAATTCTCAGGGTAATTGGAGCTTCAAAGATGGGCAGAAAAGTGAATGAAATGCCTTCCTATACGGCACTATTAGTTGTTTTCAAGTTCCGGCTCTTTGGCTGTTGTGTGTTACTTTGTGCTTTACCTTCCTGTTTCTCGTTCTTTCATGTAAAGCATGCCTGCGAGAAATTACGAGGCTTTGAACAAAGCCTGACGTTTAAGTAAAAGTCACTCCGAGACCCAGAGGCTCAACGATGACGTTGACATTGAATTAATTCTCGAGGGAATACTTTGAATTAAACGTGAAATTTTGGAAGGGTCTTCAGAATCCATTGGGAATTAAATTCGAAAGATTCATCCCAGGACGATTCTCGAGTGCATCATTTTGGAAACGAGCTCCTTCAAACGGGACATACGGTCGATTTAAAGAAACGAAAGCACGGGGAAGGCTAATAAAGTTCAGAGGTTCTATTTACCCTGGGAATATTACGGTAGTAGAAAAGTGCCTCCTACCGAGGTTCTCGTTTCTGCAGAACGATCTTCGGAGGCCCCATTAATTTCGTCTGCGTCGAAACCCCGACGGCTTGGGAGATTTTGAATGTGAAAAAGGAAACTTCGCGAAACGAGGAGCACTGTTTTCTGAGCTTTTTCTCTCGTGATTTATTCCTTCGTACGTCTACCGAAAAATTTAAATCCTAACGTATCGATGGTTGTACCTCAAACTCCGAACGAACTTCGATTCCTTTTTTTTTTATCCGCATCTCCCTCCATTTCTCTCCTTCTTTATAGACAATGCGAAACATACTCTGTATTAACCGGTATCGCTATGAGGTATGATTTACAATCGTCCTACAGCGCGTAGCAGTTTACGTAGGGAATCGGACCATCGGTATTTTCTGAGCTTTCCAGTTCCCCCGTGATTTATCGTCTCAGATGCATGCTCCAACCTCGAGAAATCACTTCGAATCTCGAAATGGTCGATTGTTCTTGGATAGCGATTTCTTTCGAACGATTCGAACCGGACGATCTATTCCACGAGCATAACAGTCCTCGGTGCGAAGGTTCACTCTGTGGAAAATTCCTCTCCTATCCGATTCTCGATACTCTTTGCAAAGAGTTACGTTGATCCTTCATCGTCTGCTGCGTCTACCTACGCAAATTTTTACTGTTATATTATCACTCCTTTTATTCCAGACGACACAGTCAAGCTTCGACTGTTCTTTGCAATTCGCTATGCATTTATTCCATATTTATCCCATCGCTACTGTTTCCCTACGATCACTGATGTCCTCTCGGTGTTCCCGAGTTAAGAAAACTCTTTTCTATTCACTCTATTCTCACTGTAGGTGTATGATATCCGAACGTTGGATATTTATGCTGGCATAATTTTACAATATAACCCCTTTTTCGATTTAGGTCACCGGAATTGCAAGCATATTGGTTATTTTATCCCCTTGTATCGTGTTGTACTTGCGGTATCTTTGCGGCAGATTCTGCATTAGATACTCTATAGATCTATGAACTCCGGAAACAAACATTCGCAGCTTAAGGGACTACGTTGGCACCAACTTAGTTTCGAATGATTCTCCATTATTCAAAATAGACTTAAACGTTAACTAAGGAAGCTACAGAGTCGATACTCTACGTCCATCTTATAAAACATAATTGACTTGATTCAATTATCTTTTCCCCCTCTGGATTCCCCTTTCTCCAAAGTACTTATTTATTATATTTAAATATAGCGAATTTTACGACGGTAAGTCGAGCATTAAAATGGGTGGTCCTTAGCGAAATGACTGCAGTAATTAAAGTTGAAGTGCACAGTAAGAGCAACAAGAACATTCACGGCTTACAGGCAGCATGTAAAGTGGACGAGCTCATCCACTGGTCAGACACGGTGTTCCATTCATTTTTCTCGTCTACTCGGATCTAATTCACAGTACTCTATTTACTTATCGACCCGTGAAACCGTGGGCTGTTAATATTTTCAAGCTCTCGGAATTCCCGGTGATTTATTGTTTCAATCGCTGACACGAAATACGCTCGAAAGCAGTTTTGAATCTAGGCTTATCGATCACTATCCCGGACCGTGTATGTATGTGCACATGCCGGATAGAACCGCACGTTCAGAAACCGTCGAAACAGACGGTTCTGTGTTCGCTACATTAGTACGTCGAGCGATTTTCAATCGTTTCGAGCACTTCGCCCCTTTAACTAGAAAATTCCACCCTCGCCTTTTCATTGGCGCCGTGTAAAAATTTCAAATCTCCCGGGATATCGACGTATCGGCTCTACTTTCGACAGGCACCGGACAGATTCGAAGGAAGGAAAATTCCGAAATTTAATTCCAACTACGCTTTCTTCGGTGATACGTCTATTTAACATTTATGCAAATTTTTACCAAAATTCAAGTGGATCAGTTGCCGAAGTTGCCTTGTTAGTCGAAAGAGGGTCAATCGGAAAGTGTCGAACACAGATTTGGCCCAAGGAAGGAAAATTCTGAAATTTAATTACAGATGTCTTCGTAGATATGTCTATTTAATGTTTATTCAAAGTTTTACCAAAATTGGAGTGTATCAGTTATCGAAGGTGCCTTGTTAGTCGAAAAGGGTCAATCAGAAAGTGACGAACGATCGATGTAACAATGAAGCGAAAGCTGCGAACGCGTAAAAGGAACGAGTGGTCGAGCGTAAAAAAGTAATCCCGTGAAATGCGCAAGTTAAACGGCGATATCGCAAACGCTACCATAAATGCACTTACGAGAGGTTGTAAATAGTCGACGGGTAGATTCACGAAAATCCTTCTCTCCTATTAGATCCTCCATTTTCCACGTCACGTGGAAATTCGAAGAGCTTAGCGATGTTTTCAATTATATCCCTTTGCGGGAAACATCGGCCGAGATAGCCGCGGTAAGACGCCCTGCATCGGAATCGACCTTTATGCACGTAAATTGCATTTACCGGGCCTCGGTGAACGTTCGGTCGTGTGCAAATATTTGCAGAATCAATAAATCGCTAAATCGCTGGATATTTTGCTGACTCTGAGTTACAAATTTCATCAATGAATCAACCAGATTTCCTGTATTTGTTCCTTACACATTTAATTTCACAGTAAAGATTCAATTCTATATTAATAATTGCTAAGATTTAATGGTTATTGAATATAAGAATAGAATTAAATTGAAGAATAATATCAGACGAGGCGGAAAAATTGCAGAAGAATTATTTCTTACAGTGTTCATCGTTAGACCTTTTGGAGAACATTCTCGAAATTTCCGTTCCACGGTAGTTCCCGGAACGTAAACCGATGTACTCGTTAAGTGGATGCGCCCGTTGAAATAAATAAGTGCAATTTATTAGCATGCTGTTGCAGGGTGGATCGCACGTGCTGACTATGCTCCGTTCCCGCAAATTTTCTCCCTCTACGGTTTATGCAAGGGATGTGGAGAAAAAACGATAATTCTGTTAGCTCGTGCTAAACGAGCTGATAGAAATCTCTTTCAAGCCGGTGAACTTTATTTGTCGTCGGAGAGTGACGTTAACGGATGAACGAAAAACGCGAGAAATTTCTGCCACGTTACAGAAACGCCGTTCTTTACGTTTAACGTAATGCCATCTAATTTCATGGCGTCTGCATACGAGGGCGATTTTAATAACGAATTTAACGATACGTAACACGACGGGAAATATTTTCTTTTGCCTCTCGGCAATAAATGTCGCGTTAAACTTTGCCCGAGTGTAATTTAAAGTTACGATTTCGGAGCATCGCAGGTGAAAGTTGTTCTCGGCAATAACCCGACTCTGAAGATACGATATCTCGGTATCCTTTCTGCGATATTTTCATAAGAAACTTTCGTGCCAGACTTTATTTCGCTCTCGAGCTCTCGCTACTTAAGATATCGCGAGATTATAACGAAATTTTTCACGAGCTTCACGTTAGCTACGATGTTCCTGGGTATACCAGAATGAAAAATAGTTCAGTATGTTGCAATTATTCGATAATATCTTAAAGTCATCGTAAATTTGTCGAGATTTATATCCAAGAGGTTTTAAAGTATCATAAAGGGAAAATCGAATTTTCACGTCGACGAATTCCCTCGATTCTCGATCCAATAGATTTCGACGATTCTAACGTCGATACTACGGAGATATTCATGTAAATGGTTTAAGCTATTTGCACGGAAATGGTACTTTAGCTAGACAGAGGTACAGTTTCCGCAATAGGGAACGTAGAGGCCGCAACCGCGTGTGCGTTGCACGCGGCGATGCTGAAAAATCAATGTCCTGCTAGTCCTGCCGTGGAAAATATCCTGTTATGAACATTTTGCGGTCGACGTAAAAATTCGAAGGCCGCTCCGCCCTCGTCATTTGCTCGCGAAAAAAACGCACAATTTTCGAAAGTAAAAAGTTTCCAAGCGACACCGTTTCAGCCCCTTGGAATAGGGGAAAGTTTTGTCCCTCGTGCAGCCGCCGGCGATATTGACTATTATGCCTATTCGAATTGAAATGTGCTCCAAGTTTTGCACGAGTACGATTTCTCTTTTCCTCTTTCTCCATCTTTTTCTTTATTTTTATCAGTGTGTAACGGTGAGCCGGGAGGAAAGAATGGAGAGGGATTTTTAGAGTTAAATATTTGCTTCGAGTTGAAATCGAATTGCGATTAGAATTTTGAATGGATTCGAATTGTAAATGGTTTATTATTGTTAGAGGATTTTACTTCTTTTTGGGGAGGCAGATATTCTTCTGTATTTTTATTATATTTGCCAAGTAAGCGGAGGATCTGTATTTAAATAGGGAAAAGCAAAGATTGAAGTGGAACGTGAGAAAGAATCAAAGTATACGGCAAAGTCTCTCCGATTTCTTTTCGCAGTTCTTCTCTTCGAGATTGTAAAATGTAATCGTACGATCTGTTCGTCTTTCTTTCCTCCTTCGGTAGATAAACTTTTCTTTCATTTTCGGTGACAGTTCATATCTGGTCAGGATAATTACTTCGTGGTACCTTTCAACTATCTTCATTCCAACAAATCTTGAATCAGCAAGGACTCTCAGTAATTAAATTTATCTTTCTCGCAGTAACAATTTGATTGCGTTACTTTGAGATTAAAAAGAACTTTCTATTTAATCTTAGATGAACCCTTGGATTTATAGAATTTTCAAAGGTATCATTTTTCTTCCCCCATATTTTTTGGATTTTTCAATTCGAGGAAGCTTTATGTCGGTGGTAATTAATCGTCCAGGATTCTACAGCTTTTAATGGCCGACCATGATAATCGGCACCTTATAAAAGGGGAAATTAAGTAGGGGTTGCCACCCTTTCCGAGACTGGACACACTTTATTTTCTCGAGCAAGCTCTCGGTAAATTGGATAGCTTCTCAGAACGCCCCCGACGAAGAAACTTAGTCGGCCGTGTTTAATAAATTCCGGCTTTGGGCTTCAACTTCCGCTGCATCATTATTGGCCCCCATGGATAACGGTGACTTCACTTCCGTATTTAAGACTTCACGGTAACATCGATCCGAGGGAACTGTGCCAAAGGGACTTCACTTTTCCCCATTAATTCTCCCGAAATCTAATTTCATCGATCTGGATTCCAGAATAACGAGATATATAACAAAGTCAGACGATCCGAAGTCGCAAACGAGACGTCGGAAATATTTTATGCCAATTCAATTGCCATCTGAATTGCAAAGGATTCAACTTTCTTCGTTGAACCGTTGAACTTTCGAGTTAACTTTGGAACTCTGATTTCCAGCTTCACGTTACAAATTCACGAATTTTACAGCACCAAGCTCGAAGATATATAATTGTAAACAATTATTATATATATCGTGTCGTAATTTTCATAAAATTCAGGCATGTAATTAAAGTAGTTACCATGAATTAACCGTATTAATTTCCTTTGGCACGGGTCAGTTCGGAAAATCTACGTCTAATTTGCATTATGCATCGTTTAAACACATATGCATTATGTCCACTTTTTAATTGCAACCGCAAGCGGCAGAGGTCCTCGGGGAATATCGATATCACTCGAAACGACGTTGCACATGATGCGTTTGATGCATATACGTGATTATCGGTTACACGAAACACGTAATTCGCGTTTGCAATTCTCCGCCATTCCTAGGTAACACCTCGAGAGCATGGCTGTTGCCAATTACAATTTGTCAGGATAATTAAAGCGGACTCCGTGAGTTCAGTGGAAACAAATGTCGGTTTCGTTGACTTTCCCTCAACTTCTTGCAAATTCGTTACCTTGGGAAATTAAGGATAAGATAATTAAGTATTAATAATTAATACTTTGCTTTAATTACTTCGTATCGCTGTTTTAAATGGCTCTTTTTCGAATACCATATCATTTTACCAACTTTTGCATCTTCAAATTCATAGAAACTTTCTATAGAATTCAATTCCTTTTTACCGATATGAGTTAGCAATTTTCAATGTCCTTCAGGTCGTTTCTCACGCAGAAAATCTTGATAGAGACCGATAAATATTCACGGAGAATATGTATATTTAATGAGAATCAAGAAGGAAAGCGGATGGAGGATCGTTGAGAAATTTTTGCGAGTGCTATTCGAGGTATTCTTCAATTCCACGCACAAGTAGGAGTTTCTTTCGCGGTATGCGAGTACAAGCATATTGCATTCTTATTTCCTCCGTGTTTGGACGTGTTGTGTAACATGTCAGTGGTATACGTCAGAATTTAAAGGGCATTGAGAATCTCTCACCGCGAAAAGAAACTTACCTATTGTCAGAGGAATCTTCGCAATCCGCGAATGTATTCTACCGAGAAGTTCCTCGATCTCTTCAATTTCTCGTCCTCGTAAAAACCGGCAAAGCGGTGAATTCTTCCGCTTCGATTCGCAGTTCTAATTGAACCTTCAACTTTTTCAAAAGTCCGCGCCGTTTTATCGTCGATACGGGGATACACTCTGCCTCAAAATCGCTCGTTAAACAATTTTTTTTTAACGAAACGAGGTATTTTACTCGACGTCGCCTCGTGAAAGGGGAAACGCTTTACGGTGTATAATTTACGCGGCCAGTAAAAATATGAAAGTGATTTCTATCTTCAGTGGTAAATCTTCCTTGGCTGGAATAGTTCCGGCGTATCTTTATTTTTCTGTTCCTGCGGCGCGTCGACGTGATTCCGACGTGTCGTAAACGTCTCTTCTCTTTGCGCTGGAAATGAGTTATTCCCCCCGAAATCCCTATGTATATCATTTTTATTTCTCCCGACGTGCGATTCCGCTGGAGCGTTTTCAAGGAAGTCCACCTGGTTGCCTGCGCGGAAAGAGGAACTAACGGGAATAAAAAAAAAAACTATCAGGAAAAAATACAATGTTATTTATCGCTTGAGAATTTTTGCGAGAAACTTTTTCAACGTGTGAAAATCAGTACGAGCAATTTACCGATATCGATACACCGGGGTACTACGGAGCGACGTTGAATTAAATACGAAGAAACGAAGCGTTCATCACCGTATTCGAGACGATGACATCGATTTATTTCCCGGACGATGAATAAAACGCCGAAAGGCTTTTCAGTTGGAGTATTCGGTGAATGCCAAGGGAGAGGACTGGATCAGGTGTGCAATTTGTTACATGCAAATGGACACCCCGTACTCTGATTATTTATACGACAATTTGTAATTCCTACTGTCCCCCGAAATTTCCAGGGGATTCTCTGTCTCTTAACTTCCTCCAGCTACGGAATTCCTCCCTCCGTGAACCAAGTACCAACGTGTACAAAATGAAACGAACAACTGACATTTCCACCGAGTATTTCTACTTAAAAAAAAAAAAGAAAATTAGAATATTCTCCCCATGAAAACGAATAATAAACGATTGTTCGACGATGTCTCGGTTTCCCAGTGATTTCGCAAGGCTCTCCTCCGCGAAATTTCACGTCATTGAAATGTATTCCCGATGGCGTGGCATTGTCGTCGGTCGTTTAGTCCACGGTAAATTTCATTTCCCCTGACACCTTCGGGCAGTAAAAATCAAGCGACATCTCGTCGCCCGATGAAAAAGAAGAGGGCTGCGAGCTGTACAATTGGAAGGAGGGTCTGTCAGCTTGAAAAACCGATTGCTCCGACTCTTCGCTCCACGGCACTTGCGAATTTTATGATCGCGGAAATTAAACATACGCGCACGCCGGACCTTTTCCACGTTACGAACAGGTCGCTGTTAGATCACGGACCTGTGTGCCATCTCCCATCCTCACCTATATAATCGGTAAACATGCATCGAGCGTGAATCGACCTCGTTTATTGCCACGGTGTGGCGCGGTACAATTTCGATAATTAAAGCTAAGTTTACAGTCCTCGTCCTAGTTTACTGCTCTCGCCCAACGACTATACAACGTCCGATCTTACGTCCGAGCTGTGCCATCGATCCTCTAACGATCAATTCATATTTCATACAGCAATTTTGGCCCAGCGTAGCCAACTTGTCTTTAAAACCCCTCTGCCGATATCCGATAGACGGACGTTATATATTACAGCGCCATTTTACGAAACCACGGAATCACCTCCGAGGATTCCACAACCCACGGAATAGAAAATAAAGCGTTCACGATGCTTCCCGCTACTCCCGGAAGGTTCGAATTTTAATAGTTATAATTCTACGTCATGGTGTCCGCCATGAAATTTACGTTTCGCGGTGAAGTTAAGTGTACCACCCTATACATTAAATATAGCCTCGAGTTCGGCCCTCTAAATGGCTCCCTCGTCGTTGCCCAGCGAAGGGTGATCGTGCGACCGGCACCATGAGCTGAAAGGGGGTGGAAAAGGGGGTCGAGAGGAGGTGAAGGGTGGTGGTATCGATAGAAGGACCTTAAGGGAGAGAACTGGGGGTAAGAGTTGGAGATTCAACGAGGCGTACTCGTGCCTCTTGCCGTTTACACCCCCTGCTTCCAGCCCGTTGAACTGACTACCTGCTCTTGCTGTCCCTCTTATCCGTAGTACAGCTAGAAATGTAGGCAGGAGGCCAACCTTTCAGAGAATCAACCCCGTTGGTTCTTCTGTTCTTATTAAACTATTTCTTACCGGCTTTGTTTGTCTGTGGTCTTTCCTTCGTGAAGTTTCGTGGCGCGGTCTCTTGCGAGAATCGTGCAACTTGATTTGATACGGGGTGACGGAATGAATCGTGGGATTTAAGGGTAGTTTTTTTTTTATCTAGGATTGATCTAGAGGATACGTGGTGTTTGATGAAAATTCTGGTACTATCGGTGATGATGGAATTTTTCTCTTGGTGCAGGTACTATGGAAGTAGTTGGGAGATTGATAACGCTGTGAAATCGTCGAGAGAAATTACAGATCCGGAAGATTAATAATTCTGGAATAGCGCGGATCCTCGTTTCAATGATCATTTCGAAGAGACCATTCGCGAGGAATGGTCCTCCGAAAAATGAACGATCTCTGCGAATTTACTTGGAAACTCCCATCAACTCTGAACGAACACTTCGGCGACGGAGTATCTTGCGATTCTTGGTGTTCTTTGTGTACCCAAAGAACGAACACATCCGCGTTGAGACCTCATATCGTCGAGTACGTCTTCGAGCCAATATCGAGCGAGTATCGGTCAAATATTGGCGGTCAATTTTTTAAACAAACGCGAGACAACGGCACGGTGAAATGAAATCGTCAACCGAAAGAGAAAAATCGGAATGAGAAGACTGTATTTTGCAAGTTGTAGAATTACCGGATGAAAGTGCTTCTCTTTTAATTAAAGAAGTGCGCAATCTTCTTCATCGCCTTGGATGAAATACATTTAACGTCTGAAATATAAGTGAGCGTGAAAGAGAACGTTTGGAAAATACAAACCTCGTGCAATATTCCGACGATAAATATTGTCAGATCGAAGATAAAAAGACAAGCATGACACGGGGAGTTTGATCAAGGAAAAAAGATGTTGATTAAGCGACAAAGGCGACTCGATCGTGGCGATATTTCATTTATCAGTTCGCGCGGAACAGAGTGTACTGTCCTACTCATCCGTGAATATTTTATCCCGTTAATCTGATGAAAATATCGCGCGGCTGGTAGATACGTCATAATTGAGATCCGATAATGGAAAATCTGAATAATCGAATTTCGGTTAACCGAGATGTTACTCCATACAATGATACCCCCACCATCAGGAATTTCGTTTATGGAATTCCGGTTGCGAGGATGTTTCAACGTTTATCGATTATCGTCCATTAAAAGTCATCCATTGACGTCCAATGGTATCGAGCTTCTCGAGTGTCATTATGGAGAACATATAAATAAAAGAGATGAGAAGGATTTATATAAAAATCGTTAGAAAATTGTACTTTTCCCTGGCATAAAATTCAAGCTCCAGGCAAGCTTTCTTCGAAAGGGCTCCTTTTTTCCCTTTCACCGTCGAAGAAGATAGCAGCCTCATTAGGAGAAGGGAATTCTGCCTGAAAGTTCGTGTAAAGTCGCGGCCTCAGAGGCGACGCCGGCGTCGTCTGACGTCGGAACGACGGTTCGGCTCGTTGGCAAGGGGAATCGAATCGAATCTTCGAAGATTCTTCGGCGAAAGATGGAAAAGCGTGGAAAAGTCGAAGGGATCGGTACGCCCCAGGGTATCCGCTCGAGGAGCTCTTCTACCCAGCGACCGGCCTGATCCAATACTTGTGATTCTCAAGGAATACAACCCCTCGAGTTTTTTTTTATTCCGTCTAGCGGCCGCCAGGAGCAAGGTAATTTGGATCCTTCCTAACACTTACTTGTTTCGCAATTCTTTTTTACGGCCGTTAACCCCTTCCTCTGAAAACTTATATTTTTCATCCGATGGCGAATAAACTTGCAGGATTACAAGGGGAGGAAGGTTCTTCTTTTTTTCGCGCATTTGCTGGCAGATATACTGGCCCATTCTTTCAGGGCTTTTACTACGAATTTGATGTATATTTTGTGGAATGTTTGCGACCTTTAATGATAAAGGGAGGACGGTAAAAAAATGTAGGACGATAGCCACGGTCCCGATACTAAATTCTCTTTAACACGCTGAATGTCCTGGGTGTTACATGAAGTTCGATGATTTAAATTCACCTTTTATGTTTCTACAATGTAAAGATGTCATTTTAAGAGAAACATTAACATTATAGTCCCAATTTTCTGTGGCATCTCGTTAGAAAATGATAAAAGTACTGTTATAAATAATACATTTAACTTAACTTTGAATCCTTAAATTGTAAAGAATTTTCTGAATTTTAATAAGTAATTCGTAATATTTGGTAAAGTTAAAATTTGATTTTAACACTAGATTTACGGGCGTGAAATCTGTTAGATTGCAATATATTAAATAATGACTTCGGAAAAAGAGGGATCAAGCGCCAAAGATGACAATTCGTTAAGTAATTATTATATTATAAAATACACGCGAAATATCTACTATACAGCTTCTCTGTTAATTTGAGAAATGTTTATAAAACAAGTAGGAACCCGTCAATTTGACGGCTTCCGTAAATCTAGTGTTAAAGACTAAAAGCTTAGATTTCCCTGGTGTTCCTTAACAGTCAAACGGTCCATAGAGGGTTAACTACCAAATATGAGAAGATACAAAAGAAAGCCGACATTCAGCGCGTCAGCTCCCTAAATTTTGCATTTCAAATCACCTCCACACCTCGACCTCTCTTCCAACCCATCCAAATTATCAACATATTAAAATCATCTCCACTCCTCCCCAATCATCTCACCCTTCTCCATCCCCCCAAAGCCTACTCAACCACAAGGAGAGAAAAAAATCCCATCCAACGAACCTCGAAAATCATCCAATCCCTCTTTATCCCACCAAATCGAACCTCTCGATTTCCCGTAGAGTCGTCTCCCGGACGTCGATGCCCGTGGATTATTTCGGGCCGCAGTTTGACCACGGGATGATATTCGCGAAGAATAGATACGTTCATTCGTATGATGGTCCGACGATATTGTATAGGTGCCATCGCTGGCTTGTAGAGGGTGGTCGGGCACTCGAGTTTAAGGGGTTGTCGAGGGGGGTGAAAGGAAGGTGGTCGCGAACCGAAGCAAGAGTTGGCGCCTGCGTAATGCCATCTCTGTCTACTTGTCAGCCAAGCGGAGCTGCCACCACCCTGCTCGCTTTTCCTCTCGGCACTACTCGATAACAAACTCCACAGTACCAGTACTGGCACGGTACTCCGGACGCTCCGGGTCGCGCTCGAAGATCGTGCAACGACTCGACGTTAACTTACGATCGGATATCGATATCGGTGTTTACGGGATAACACCCCCGTCACCGTGGGGGTTGGTTGTGCTCGATGGTACGTCGGAGCGGGTCAATTCAAATTCTACGGTTTGTCGCGCGCACGATACCGTCGGCGAGGTTTCACCGATTTTTCGACGGATCGTTAAGTGGATCGACAATTATCTTGTACGTGTTGGAGATTGTTACGAGTTTTTTTTGTTCAAAGAGGGGATTTTTCTTGAAGTTTGTGCGGAGCGGTCCTTTGTTTACGTTCCTTGGGACGTTGGAGGGAGAGTGATTCGTTGAGATCGGTGATCGAGGTTGATGAACGGTTGATAGGAAGATGCTTAGGTTCGGTTGATTTTTATGAAAGATCTGGTGGATCGAGAAAGAGGCTTCTTTCGGTGCGCTTGTTATGGTGTATAACTTGTTGCTCGGCCTGGCAAGAGTGGTTTGGATCGTTTCTACTATTTTAAATCGCGACGTGACTTTCTCTGTGGCGGATCGACACTTCGATTTTCCTCTTCGATTTCCATGGATGGGAAAAGTCTCTCGTGGCACGTCTTCCGATACAGCCTCGAGCCTCGACGAGGGGCCTAACGTTGCTCGTGGAGCGACGATTTGTAGCTTGGTAGGAAAAGAAATATCTCGAAGGATATAAGGGATTTTCCGTCCTATTCGGCCGACCTTCTCGTTATTTGCGGCTTAGGACGGCTAAGAACAAACACGTTCCCCTTACTCGCACCTATCCTACGATATTTGTTCGCAAGATTATCCCATTTCTTTCCGGGATTTACATAACATCTCCCTGGAAAAATCAAGTTTCCACGGGTACCTCGCAAAACCACGGTGCCATTGCGAAGATTTACGTTAATGTATGAGTGGAACAGTTCCCCTCTTCTGTGTTCTCGGTGACAGGATTTAAAAGGACTTTCGAGGATCTTCGAAAAGTGGAGGGAAATGCGAGGACGACGGAAGTTTCAATAATTATTCGTGAATTCACGAGGAACGAGCCATGGAGCATGGAGAATCGTGGACCTTTACGTGTCTCCTCATTTACATAAAATCCACGAGGGAATCGAGGCCACGAAAGAGTCCACGATTTGGCCGGCTATGAAGAGACACTCGGGTCCGAGGTTTCCTCCGACTTTTCCATTGTGAATGGAAAGACAGAGTCGGCGGAAACAAATTGGAAAGTCTCGCGTAGAAACGTCGCTATCTTTACGATCGTCTTGGCGCTCTCGACACAACGATTCTTCCCTCTTCTTCCTCTTCTTCAGCTTCTTTATGTTCCTAGGAATTGAATCAATGCGAGAGAAGACTTCCGAGGGTGGGTTCGAATGCACGAAATTAGTCCCCGGGGATGAAGTTCCTCTTGATTACGATAATTTTAGCGTAGTCGAGGTGCCCCGTGTAAAAAGTGTGTCAACGAACGGATTTCAGTGGTCGTAGACGTCGAGGAGCAAAATGAACTTCCGGTTGAAACGATCCGATGGAGGATGATCGCAGAGAAGTGAGACTCGCAGAGTGACGATTCCACGGATTTCAATTCCACGTGCTACTTTCCGTTTTCTCTTGAATTCCTACCCTCTATAAATCCGATTTCGTGTAGTTAAAGATTTAATCTCTTCTCTTGCACCTGCTTCTTTAAACGTCTACTGGATTAGAAGAAGAATGTGTCTCGGTAAAACGAGATAACTTTTCTCTTTCGTTGTATCGGTTTCTGCGAAGGATCAGGGAAGGAAAGAAAGTAAACATTTGCAGGGTGTAAGTGATTTGGTGAAAAATAAGGGTAGTTTTTATTATCTTAACCTGTCAGACGGTTTCCTCGGACCCGCATGGCCACGTTTGATCCTACCTTTCAGTCTCTTCCGGCTTCCCAAAATTCGATTTCGAGCAACAGCTGGATGACAAGGTGAATTTTTCTCAATGCGTCCCCTTTCAGCCTTCGGAAAGTCGATTTCCTTCTTCTCGAGAATCTCGTTTATCAATTTATTATTCTCCTTTTTCTTCCTTCGCCCCGACGAAATGTGCTTTCTTCCGCGATTCGCGCCGGTGTGATCGTCGATCTTCCGTGATCGGTGGAAACGCGTGGTACTCTTTTGCAAGGGAAAATTCACCCCGATAATGAGTGCCGTGGCTTTTTGCCCCTTCTCACGCGTGACTGTGTTTAGTCATTTCCGTTTGTAATTCCTTCCTGAGACAGGATCGGTTCGATTTGGTGAGCTAACCGACTGATAAATTGAATTCTTCTCACTCCTCGTCCTCCATGTAAATCCTTTGCTCCTGAATTTATCCTTCATTTTGTTGCAAATATTTTTTAGCAAAAGAAATGATTTAACCGACCGTTTATTTTATTCTTTCCACACATGACAATAGAACTAAAATCGTTCAGATCCTAGTGCAATAATTCCTTCAATGACCTCACTTCGTTCGAGTTCCATATAACAACCCCTTCGTTTTCCTCCCTCACAGAACCCTTCATAACCCTAAATTCACTCTTGCAGTTTCATCTTCCCCTCATTAATTACTTTCTCCAATTCTCCAACCCTTCTTTCACGAAACCTCCGGCGAAAGAAGCATCACCGAAAACTCATAAGAGTCAATCATCAAATTCCAGCGAATCCCTTAAAAACACATAAAACATCCTCGCTCAAGAATCACCACGAAACAGTGGCTCATTTTTTTCAGAGATACTTGCCACGCAAAAATGTAAATTCCAGTGGCCTGTTCCAAGTTCATCCCTCTTTTCGCTCCTACCAATTCCTAGATGCGGCCGCCTGACAAATTGAATTTTTCTCTGCCTGTCCTTGCTAGCTAGAAGAGGGCGTATCCCCTATCTCGACGTAGGGTGGCTTTATTTATTAAAAAGCACTGGCTGCTCGTGTATCTGCTTCTCAGCTTGCAAGAAAAGCCGCGAGCACGATAAATTGACCGAGTAAACAGCCGGTCGAGGTCTCTGCGGTTCCTCCTTCAGCCACCGGCTCGCTTCGGATCGTCGGAGCCGTGAGAATTAAGCAATTACCGACTCTTTCGACCTGAATTAACCCAAAGCTTCGTCCTTTTCCTTCCTTCTACTTCTCTTCCATCTCTCTCCTACTCCACGCCTTTTTTTCCCACCTTCCTTTTACTCCTTTACTCGACCACCTTGCTCGACACTCCGTGGACCGGCAATTTGTAAAGCTTCACGAGTGGAATCCACCTCGACGACATTGTTCGGAGTTTTCCCATTAAGGAAATACCGTTGCAATTTGTGTCTCGCCGACCGGTCTCCCGCGACTTTCCGCAGATGGCCGAGAAAAACTTTTCGACTGCGTCATTACGGCTGACGGTTTTGAGACGGTGTGTAATTGCGGAACGGTTAAGTTGCAGCCCTTATCCTCTTCTCGGCTAGTTCGCCAAATACCGGGGTGGTTGCTGCTTCGAGAGGGAACATTGTGGAGAGCCGTTTCGCGACTAATTCGACGAGAGATTTCGTGCGATTCTGTGATTCAACTGGTTCTCTTTTTTTCTGACTTCAAAGATAGTAGAAACATGGGTGAAGAAATTTAATTATTATTAAATTTATTATTTTTTTTATTATTAGGAGTCGTGAGTTTGTAGAGTGGAACGAAGTAATGTTAATTATCGAAGGATTATTTGATCTTTTTTTAAAGACTTGGCAAGGAATTTCATGCCTTCTGTATTTGCATCTTATTAGAGAGCAAATATAGCGAGAATGACGTAGTATAACGAGTTACAGCATAACTCTAGGTGAACTTTACGCGCGAACGCATAACGTTCTTCATTTTCGGGGTATCTCGGCGTTATTAAAACGTACGAGAAATTTCCTTTATCGTTTTAGTCTGCATTTATTCAACGGTTGATGCAGCACTCCGGTAGTTTTCAGGAAGATCGTTAACGCAGGGCATCCTTTATTTCTCTCACTTCTACCAGAAATATTCTATTTCTAAAGGGACAGATATTCTCTCGAATTCTAAAGCGCAATGTTCAGAGTTTCTACGATCTTTTCTCCAAAAACACGAAGCGTC
Source organism: Cerceris ruficornis (assembly GCA_963989415.1). NCBI lineage: Eukaryota > Metazoa > Arthropoda > Insecta > Hymenoptera > Crabronidae > Cerceris > Cerceris ruficornis. The sequence goes on along the minus strand of OZ022527.1, from coordinate 14,214,732 downwards.
AAAGTTTCTCCCAGTGTCTTTGCCGTCCCGATTAAAATTTCGTAGCAAAAGCCTTGAATCACGGCCCGATCAGGTGACTGTTCTTTCGCCGATTTGCGATTATTAAAATTTACTCGTCATATCGAGCGTGTAAGCCTTGGCCTATAGAGCTTGAGGTCTTCGGATTGAGAAGGGTCGTTAACAGGGTCGCTTTCGGCCTATCCTTCCTTCCTCCCTCACGCACCATAAATATTTTAACCTTTTGCGACGTAATACCTTGCGCAACGTGCTGTAATACATCCGATATTTGCGGCTAATGATCATAGAAATCGATATCACCGACATCCACACCTCCGATATATTTCATGTTTATATTCCTATCTACCCCGTGCAAACCTGCACGACTCCTCAAACGAACAGGTTCTTCCATCTTCTCTCGATCTACCCAGTACATTTTTTCTTGAATTTTCCTTTTCCACCCTGCAATGGAAACTAGACGAGGACTTTTAACGCGATACGATAATTATCGTCCCTTTATTACGTTTCTTCTGACAACGCAGCGACTCGGAGCGTATTTACTTGGCCATTAAACTCGGCCACAAATTTCCCTTGATCCTCTTATCGGATTCAATTCTGTCCCGTCTTATCGGCCGACAAAAATTCCCCCGGTTCTAACCTTCTTTCGTGCCTGCCAGCCTTCCAGCCAACCAGCTTTTCTATCCTCCTGGCACAACTTCATCCCGAGAGGATGATTTCCTTAATCCGTCGGCCGAGGAGGAAGAGAGAAATATAAGTGGAACTCTTTCGCATCGAAATGACAGTTCGGTTCATTTTGAACGGTGATTTTAAAGTGCCCGCTCGCCAATTAATCTCGACTCTACTTTTATCTCTTTCCTTCGTTTCCTTCATATTTCTTTTTTTCTCTCCAATTCCGCTTTGAACGTCGAGTAACGCCTAGTCACGTGTATTAATTGGAACCCGATGAGAGGATTAAAGACGAAGCGACGACTTGACCTACCTCGAGGCACCCTCTTTTTACGGAAGAGGGGGGATGTCGTCCATCCGGGGTGAATTACGTGCAACTATGGTGTAGGATCGTGGGGGTGGGTTTTAAGGAAAGAGCAAAGGAAGGGTGTATTAAAAAGGGACTGAAACTGGAGTCTGTTGTAATAAAGTTGTAACAAGATTCACGAAGAATATGTCGGAACCTTTTACAACGACTTTTCGTTTATTCCTCTTTCAATCGTTTGAGTACCATCTCAGTTGTCTTCGTTGGAAATTCCTAGCGTATTTTTACCCTCTTCCTATTCTTTTCCGAGTCTGAAATTCTTCATTTGTCTCGTAGGGATATTATAATACGAGTCCGAGATGCATGCCGCGAATATGCTAAATTCAAAGGTGTAATTCATCCCCGGAGTAATATACTAAGAAAAATATCGCATCCCCTCGAAATATACGTTGCATCTAATGAAACTTCTCCATGGAGTTCCAGTGGAACTGAATTTGAAAGAAGCCAGTCGTGATTTCGTTTCATTCCTTTCCTCGAAATTGCACATGCATTTCGCAATCCTCGCTTATCTTGCACCCTGATTATCGTCAATCGCGGGTCAACCACCGTTAAACCGAGTTCATCGTTGCGGTTCTAACTTAAAAACACCGAGGTTACGTGCACCGTCTAAAACATCCCCTCTGCTTCATTATCGACCATCGTAACTGGGTATTCGTTGGAAATAAATGGCCGTTAATGGTATTTCTGATAGGTGTCTCCGGCGATAATGCAAGCCACCGTTCGAGTCGCGGCTAAAACGCGGTGAAAACAGCGTTCTGCCTACCCATCGGCCGTTTACCATCCCCTATTGCATCCCCTAACGATCCGAAGGGTTTAATCATTTACACCGACGAGAAGTGCCCGACTGTTCATCGACGTACGTGCACTGTGTGATCGTGCTTTGCAGTTACACGTATTACGTCACTCCATTCATCCGTTTGCACGATCACCTGCGAAGCTACGAGGATGAACCGGATGTCGGTGTGACGGCAAGTCTCTTCCGGTGAACGGGCTATTCGGGATAACAGGTATGGATTTGTTTGTTTGCCGGGAGTCGGCGAAGCTTCGATTGTAGACGAAGAAATATTAGATGGTGATAAAGGAAAGAAAGGAAGAGAAAAAAAATTGTGATGAAACTAGAGGGATTCTTTTGTTCAACGACTTTTAAGTAGTATTATGATTACATGTAAAGCAGATTTTTAGCTGAATTCACTAGCTTCTGATATACAAAAAATTCCTGACAAGAGACGGACATACGAACTCAACCCACTAATTAGGAATTTGAGCCTTTACATAGTCGCCATACACTTGCAGCTTTCCGTGGCGCAGACTTCGGATAATTTTGCATATTCATCCGCGAACGCAGGAGAGCAGATAAGAATCGCAGTATCGGAGATTTTAACGGGGTAGTTTATTAGCCGCACGAATTTCGAGAGGGAATGTTTTTAACTTACCAATTAAATTTCGAAAATAATACCGGATTATTTCTTGCATCATCGGTAAACGGAATATTCGCAAAGTATCGTTATACGCAGCTCTCTTCCCGTGTTTCCAATAATATCGAAAGAGGTACACGCAGTTCCATTAAAAAACGCCCGGTCAACTACGAAACCTGGAAAAAGCAGCAACGAGGGAAATTTCGTGCCGCCATATTTTTCACTGGGAATCGAATAACATTTTTCCAGGCTGTTTTTTTTTCTCCGGTGCAATTTTCAGGCAGAATGTTGAGATTCGTGCTCTCTCGTTTAAATGTCTCATTTAACACGCACGTTTTTCATTACCCCGACGGGCGGAACGGGGGTGTAATTACGAGGGTGCTATTAGCGCTTTTAAAATCAGCCGGGAAAGTATTATTTGTAGTGGCATTCGACTAATTGTCCCGGGAACCGTGTTTCATTAGGAACTAAGCTCGAAGCTGCCTCCAGGCTACCCTTCCAGCTGCAGATTCGCTAAGTTCACTTGAGCTAATAATAAATGAACTCCTTTATATAATTTAAAGACCTCGTAAAAGTGTAAATATGTACGGCAATTAATTTTATATATTTCATCTACCAGCCAGAGGGATTCTCTCTCGTAAAATTCAACTTTCATCGTCAAAGGTAGTCGACATTCTTTTGATATTTCACTGATGAATTTTGCAACCCCGTAATATTTCCCATTTGTATACCTCTGTACGACACCGTCGTCTTTTAGATTGCATCGTAAATTACAAAATTCCCTGGTACACGCGAACACACCGATAGATAGAAAAACAAATAAGCGCTGCACAATATTGGTAACTCGGGAGCTGACGGTAATCCAAGCTCTCGCGATATCGACTTTGCTATCGTTTCAGTTTCACCTTTCAAAATTCCTTCTTTGCTATCCAATTCCCTTCGTGAGCCTCGATACGCCTTTTAATTAATTCCTGACAAGCTTCTCACTTCCAGAAACTGAAACGTCTCCTTCCAATCAGGAGTTCGAGTCAACCATGTCAGATACCGGTCTCTAATAAAACGATCAGTCTAATTGAAATTAACCCCATCTAAATATATTTCTTCGCACTGTCTCGAGATACACACAACGATCCTCTCGTTTTACGATCTTGCGTGCAGGTCGATTACAGAGAAACTTTCCGCATCGACGTAACTTCGTTAACGAGGTAGAGGAACGCACGAGAGAAAAAAAAGGAAAATAATTCCGCATCTCCGGATTTCAAAGAAACTCCATGTTGCAACTTTTTTTTCCACGGATCGTCGATCCGTCTCGTGTAATATATCTATATCGATACCATCGATACTCTTTCACCGGAGAAACTCGTTTAAACTTCTCGCTATCGAGCAGCAAGTATTCCTTCGGCGCGAATAAGACAACTTCAAACTTTTACGACCAAATATTCCGGTATTTAAACGGTCGGTTATCTCATGGCTCCAACCTCGATTCACGAGGCCTCTTTTCTTATAGAATCCTACGATTTTCTCGAGGGAACGATCCTTTTCTTGATACGAGAGCGAGAATCTTATCGTGGGGTTACCTTCGGTGGCTACTTTAATCTTGATTCCACGGGAATCCTTACGCGCCGTTTCGAGGATTGTCTTGGCGCGAGGAGCTGCTAACTTGTTGAATTCGCATTCAAAGAGGCTCCTTTCGACGATGAAATGGCAAGTCTCTTCGCTCCTTTGGCGAAAATGTAGTCGATTAAATCGTAATATTTAAAGTGTCGATGACTCGTGCTAATTTTTAGGCGTAAGATTCACCGTTAATGGAGAAACTTGGCTTAAAATACGTAGAACGAACGATTCCACTGCTTTGCACGGTAAAATTCTTGATTCTTCTACGAACAACCTGGGAGGAGTTCCACAAGCTCGTTTTAACCAGAGAATAGGTTGAATATCGATGGTTACAGTGTCGATATTTAATTTAACCCCTTGCCCTACGACTTACTTTGCAACTGCATCTGCAATAATCCAGCTTTAAATTGCTAAAATAAAAATTCTATTTTAATTTTTATTATTATTTTTAGTTTAATTTAACGTAGTATTAGTATTACAGGAACAATTTTATCGCGTTGCGTCTTATCAACATTTTTAATTTCATAGGTTTTGCAAAACTTGAAAATTTCCTATCCCATTTATCGCATCACGAGAGTCACTCTTTATTGTAGGGCAAGGGGTTAAAACTGTACCTGCACGTCAGTACTTTCTTCCTATTACATTGTTTCTTAATGAAATTTTAATGTTCAATTTAATAACTCTTTCATGCTTCCCTTCAATCTAACTCATTGATGAACTTCACGAGTAACGATTTCTACGACAACCTCTTCGATTCTCCCGTCGTATTGTTCGTAATTCCATTCTGCCCGAACAATCGGTAGTTTGTTCGCGAAACCGAAAGGCTTGTTTGTTCGTTAAATGTTAAAAATCTCATTCAGCGGGACATAATGATAGAAAAGGGTGAACCTGGTAAACGGGTACCGCATTTTTCCCTCTTTTCATTCCATCTCTTTTTACCAAAAATTGCTTTCCAATTGCGATCACCGACCAAACAAAAGGTCAGTCGACAACCGTTCACTCGTAGGAGCAGCCAGCAATTTCCAGGATGCCTGTACTAAATTTCTGTTTCATTTCGGGGAGTCAGCCGCGCGTACAATTTTATCCGTGTTCCCGTATTACCGCACTCTCCCCGTATCCTCCGTCATCGTACCCTTCGAATTTCCTCCCGGTTTTATGACTCATCTGTAAATCATACGGGATGAAAACGCAAAACGGCATCGGCGATCTCTCCTTCGGATGAATTTGCACAACTGACAAATTTCGTTTTTACCCGCGGGTCTCCGGGATTGGGGTTGATGTCCTTTAGCTTGGATCATGGCGCATTTCGGTGGGACGTGTTCGAGGAATGTTGCAGTCTTGGGATCAATTTTTTAATGTTGAAAAAGTACGGAATTAATTTGCAAATGTGCTATTTTTAATCGTAGGTATTTGAGAATAATGAATCTGAAGGTAGTTTTAATAATCCTTATCGCGAAGTTTCAATGTCAGGTGGTAGAATATTTTTATTAACATTAAACCTACCATGGTGGTGAAATGACCGCTTTCTGATTTTTTTAAAAATTCCCCAAATTGATTGGTCAGCCATTCAGTAAATATTTGAGGTCTATCGTATAAAACAAAAATTATTTATCTGATCATGTTTTTCCCTCTTCTTTTTCCAAAGTACTTATTTCGTATTTTTCAATATAACAGACATAAAGCCGGTAGGTTTAGTGTTAAATATAATTTACCGTCAGACTATTTTGACGGTCATTTGTAATCGAAACTGTAGTGAATATTTGAAGGAATATTTGAAAAATTGTGAGCACAAGGCGAATGGTAATCTTGCTGCATCCGAATAGCCTCTACATTTTTCGAAAATACGATCGATGGAAGATATTCTTCCAAAAATATGACGAACCTTCGCTTAGCTTTCCTTTACTCTCCGAAATTGCATCGGAATCATGGCAAACATATAAATGTAAATTCCAATTGTAATTCAAATACCTGCCAAAGTAAATGCGCGCATAAGCGAGCAATTTTCCAGAATCTATTCGTAAGAGCAACGCGAAGACTTTGAGGAGGGTCTTCGTCATTAAAATTCGAAGTTCATTAAAGCTTCTTTGTTGGAATAAGTTTCACCGAGAGTTTTCGGCTCGCCGCTTCCCCGTCAGTTTCTTAAGACTCTTGTTTTCGGTCTCTCGCTGTCTTCGAAGACGTCGGGAAATGTTTCCGCAGTTCGAATTCACCGTGAAATTCGTCCACGGACGTGTTTTCGATTGCTCCTCCTTGAGAAACGATCGAGAGGATCGTACGGACAGGAAAACCCGATTAAAACCTCCAGCGATCGAATAAAAGACCCTGCAGAACTTCCCCGATGGGAAACGAAGGAATTAAACAAAAGGGAATTCCGTAGCATTTCTTTCGTACGCCGATAATTAACAATTAATTCGACCTAACACCCTGGAAATTATCCACGAATCTCCATCTTTAATTTTACGAACGATACTTCCGTCGGGGTTGAAAGGTTCCCTCTTAAGTGCGCGATAAAACGTCTGCGTTTAAAAGATAACCGTGTTCCCAAGCTTTTTATTCCTTTGTCTTCGAGCATGGCTCCGCTACAATGAGAATTTACACGGTTACACGCCTGACCATGAATTATTAACTGAATTATCACTTTTATAAATATCACGAATAATTTCTCCGAAATGAAAACAAAATACCGAGCCTTCTACCGTCTCGTTTCTGCGAAACTTGACGCAGACGAAAAAATAATGAGGCACTGCAAAACGAGAATGCCGTTTCGGATGTTTGCCTCGGTGTTATTGTGCGTACACGACGAGGATTAAAAACGAACAGTTCAACCGGCGACGGAAATTTCCCTTGGCACAAATGATGCATAAACGTTGCTACGAAGCACGGAAGATTGTAATAGATATCGCTCGACATGGGACCACGGCAAGATGCACCGCAATAACGTAATCGCCTAAAGAGTTGTGGAGGAGAACGCCATTTAGAAGATAATAATTCCACCATTCCCGTGAATTTTCATTTTTCTTTCTTTCAATTACACTTTCCTACACCATTTTTGTTTTCCCATAGCCGCTAGGTGAATACTCCTCTATTTTTTAAGAACAAGAAGAAGTGTCTACCTTTTTAATTTTCACGAAATATCAGCTTCACCGAAGTCCACAGTTTTTACAAAAACTACTGTTTTTCGAAAACAGAGGGCGATAGAGAAATTCCGTTGGCGGATTCGTGTTCTGGATTAATAACACTATAAGAATCTCTCTCTGGCTATTGGAGAACACAAAAAAGTTTTTAATTTGTTGCACAGTGTCACCGGCGTTCCACCGGGCGCGAGTTAACGAGATTAGGCGGCAATTAAAAATGCATAATTCCTCTCGATGCGGTTTTCCCTCGACGGGCAATTCTGTATACTTTTAATTGTTTCCTTCTCGTTTTCACCTGGGACGGATTATATTGCCATTAATTGCGATCAAGCGCAGTGTTAACTTTAAAGAGAACGCTGTCTAATCTCTCATTCGGGATGAGAATCTCTCTCGGTCACGTTTCCCCCCGTTCCCTTGTCTGTTTTTCCATTATCACCGGATCTCGCGTTCGTTGGACATTTTCGAACTCGTTGCAGTAATTATCGATGTATCGATCGCGGCTAGTGTACCGAGCTTAAACATCCTCATCCTCGGGGTTATGTGAACGTGGTGGACGAAAGTGTTCATCGATCATCGGCGGTTGAACACGCGCGAACTTTGACGTCGTGCAATTTGACACGAACGATCGCACGATACTCTCCAACTTCGGATAGCACGGCTTGATTGCAAGAGAGCAAAGAATTTACGGATACATCCGACTAGGGCCCATTTCCGTTCGAAGGTCCGAAAAGGTTCCAACAGTGGCAATGTTAGCACTACAACTATTGGCGTCACGTCTGCTTCATTTAAATATACTGAATAAGTACTTTGGAAAAGAGAATTAAAGTGGTACAAATGATGAACAATTAAGTAATTTAGGTTTTATAAATTAGAATTGGAATTTTTGCTAAATGATCCCCCCTATCAATCTGAGAAATTTTTAGAATCAATCGTGAGCCGGTTATTTCACTCGCCTTGGTAGTTTTAGTGTTAATTAGACTTTGTTTTATATTGGTCGGAAGAATTAAGTAATTTAGGTTTTATTAATTCAAAGTAGAATTCTTGCTCAATCACCCCCCTATCAATTTTTGGAAATTTTTAGAATCAATCGTGTACCGGTTATTTCAGTCGCCTTGGTAGTTTTAGTGTTAATTAGACTTTGTTTTAAATTCGTCGGAAGAATTAAGTAATTTAGGTTTTATTAATTCAAAGTAGAATTCTTGCTCAATCACCCCCCTATCAATTTTTGGAAATTTTTAGAATCAATCGTGAACCGGTTATTTCAGTCGCCTTGGTAGTTTTAGTGTTAATTGGACTTCGTTTTAAATTGGTCGGAAGAAGTGATCAGGCTTTATCGACTATGCGAATGTTGGAATATCGAGCATATTTTTTAAGAGGGAAATAAATGTCCGACGGATTCGTTACGAGCATTCGAGTTGTAATCCTCGTTTAATCCCTCGTTAATTTCTTCCACCCCCCTCTAATAATTCCATCCCCTGGCTAATTTCAATTTTATCATTTACCATAAAGCTTCATCGCAGGATTCATCCAGGTATCCTCCTCCTCCTCTTCGTTCTGCCAACTTCCTGCATCCTCGTTTCGAGGCGCGACAAATTTCAAGGCCATCATTTTCTGCTTCCGCGAACGCGAACGAGCGATCATCGATCATGTCCAAGTTAAATGCATCGACGCGTGCACTCGATGCCATGCAATTTGACAGCAGCCAGCTTTCTGGAAATCGATTTGAGGTAACGATGCTGTTCGATGTCGCGTGCTTGTAACCTCCTGCATCAACCTTCGTCATTTGCCTTCCTTATAATTTCATCTGGAACAGATTTCTTCTGGTACTTTTTCATCCTAGAATTCACAGTATCTTCCTTTTCCTGAATTATTGAAAATGTAAACGCGTGGACTTCTATTGTCACGGTGGCCGAAAGAGGAATTCGGAACACGCTTTTCACGTTCGATTAACCGGCCGGCGAGGCAACGTTACGCTTGGAATAATAGATTCCAGGGAAGACTCCAGGGAAGCGGAAGTAGAATGGTGTTTTTAGTCTTTTAAGAAACAACGAAGGACATTCTTTTTGCATTTTTCTGATTTAACCCCTCGCTGTACGATTTCTTTTGTGACTACCTCTGCAATATTTCAGAATTAAATCTGTAAGATAAAAATTGATCAATGACTCTTGATGTATCGAATAATTTAACGTAATATTAATTATAGAAATAATTTTATCCTGTCTTGTCCCACTGATATTTTCAATTTGGCAGATTTTGCAAAACTTCCGAATTTTCTATCTAATTTACCGCAAAACGAGTGTCACTCGTTATTATACGGCAAGGGGTTAATTACCACTGGTATGCTCGCTAGGATGCTTAGATTTAGGTGGATTCTGAATCACAGATTATGATCAGCCAAATGACAATTCATTGGATTGTGTTCATTTTTAACGAGAAAAATCGTCCGGAGAAAAATGTGGATAATAAAATACAAGGTTAGATCTAATCTCGGTTACTTGGTATCACCGTTATTTTAAACGGCTTGTTTGTACAGCCTGAAATTAGAAAAGTGTCGGATAAACTTGAAAGTATGAAATAAAGGAGGCAGTTTAGTTAAGTTAAGGGTCGAGGAACGAGTGACTTTATATTACGAGTCGTTAGCGGCTCATTTTGGGAGCACGAAACCTCAAGTAACGACCCGATAAAGCTCAGGGTGAACGAAGGGGGTTGCCTTTCAGCGTAGGATTGCTTACGTAAACTGTTTTGATTTGCTTAATTATTACAGCGTATCTAAACGAGGATCTGTTCGGTTTCTTGACAGGGACCAAGGAATTAAGATGTCGCGGGAAGACTCGAAAGGGTGATTAATTATTACATCGAACGATTGATACTTTCCTAACCCTTCGTTTTCCTTCCGACAAGTCTCTCTTGTATCAATTAATAAGAATCTATTTACAGAGTTCAGTGAGAAGTCGCGTTTCATTCATCGATTCGACATTGTTCTTTTCAAACCTTTTCTCAGGATTGTCTCCGGTATGTTTTTTTGAAAATTATCATAGAAATGGTGTCTCTCGGTGCTGGAAAAGCTTCGAAATCTTCCACGTCACCGGAAGTTAGTGTATCACTGGTATTTCTATCGTGATGCCTTTGAAAAGGAGGCGCGTTTTCATTTCGCAACGTGTGCTCCACTTTCCACTCCGGCAACTAATGTTTAACGCCGCTAAGCGAATACGCGACAGTGAAACTTTATTTGTGCGTTTCGCAGCCGTGATTGTTTTTAATATCGTCCTTTTCAAATCGCAACTTTTATCGCTACCATTATTCGCGAAAATATTAAACTCCCAGCTCCCGCAGATTTTGCTCCTACGTTAAGTAAATTCCACGCCGAGACGATCGCCGTGTTTTCCTATAAAATAACGAAACAGTCCACGATTTTCCCAGCTAATTCCTAAAGCAAACCGACGAAATTCTCGGCGAGGCGAATTCGGCTGCACCACTGGAATAAAATATTCTCGTTAGACGATACCGTTTGTTTTGACATCGGTGAAACTTAAAAATGCAAAGTTCACCTCTCTGCATCTCCGTGAAACGGAAGAAATAAATTACAAACAGATTGCGTACAATTAGATACCAACGAATATCGTATTCCTGCTGGATTTCCACAGAAATATTCCTTCAAAGATACAAAAAATTCGCAGTACTTTTACCTTGTTAAATGAAATCCCTCACAAACAGTATTTGTTAATTACACTACTGAGTTTTATTCCTTTAAATCGTATCGAATTCTTCTCGCAAATTTCCAGTGCCTCTATTTCATTACCTCTCCACTTTGTCGATCAATGAAACAGCGAACACGTTGCAATTCTTTCACAGAACCTACAATCGAATTTTCACCGGACGCACCCCGTAATTTCCCCCCTGGTCTTTAGACGTTATTGTCGACGAGGAAAACCGCTGATTCTTTTATCTTATTTTCCGCTCCAAATTCTACCCGAAGAAATATACCGGGCACACGTTTCTCACAGTTAATTATAGCAATTCTCACGACGATTACAATGCCTGCAATGGCCAGTCGAATCGGGCCAAGTCGTCAAATGGAATTTTCGATTCTTCGAATTTCATCCATCCGACCTCCATCGTCGCATGGCGAACGAGTGTCGCATTCGCGGGATTCTTACGCGCATTCTGCATGCGATTGCGGTCCCTGCAATCTGTAATTGCGTTCCACATTGGCGAAGTACGCGCTCGTATTTTACAACTCCGTGGTAGAGAGTTGCAAGTTGGCCGTGCTAATTTGTCATGCGTAGAGTATGGCCGTTGGCCAGCGATCTTTTGCATATTTCAAGGGGATACGTGCGCGGATATACGCGAAAGCTCTGGCCCTTTTGCGCGAAATTATTCATTTTTATCTCCAATCAGCCTCGTTGCTTGCAATAATCAGTTACAAGCACGTCGTTGTGTGCATAGAGGTAAAGAGATTGAGCTAGGAAGAAAGACAGAGAGAGTGAAATAGAGAAGGAAGAGAGGAAGACAGAGTTAGATGGAGAGAAAGACAGCATGGAAACCTGGACTCGTTCGTGTAACGTTTAGCGAAATAAATTACGAGCGCTGTTAGGAGTGAATTATTCAGGTTTCTGGTCTCCTCGACGATTCCTTGCGGAGATTTCTCCAGAGAATGCTTTCCAAAACTCTCACGACGTGAATTACGTCGCGCCTGTCTAGTTTACCCTGTCCACCAGGAATATCATCACCGTCGACAGAATGTCGATGAACACCTCGTCGAAGAAAGAGAAGAACCATGAAAAAGAATGAAACAGAGAGAGAGAAAGAACCTTTTCTCCCAAGTCCGAGGTTGACTCTGCCTGACGGAAAAATCGAGCCTACGAAGGAACGATAGGAAGACGTGTAACAAGACTGTATCGCCTTTTATCGTGACAGTCGAGCACTCGGAAGCCTCTCGATATTTCCCAAGGGAACGAGACAAGTGGCCAAGTCATTGGCATATTCCGTCGATCTTACGTTCCTCGATTTACCTCGCTCTCTTCCGGGTCATTCGTTACATGAAATTCCTAAAGATAATTCGTTTAAAGTACCCTGCGACCGAGAACAAGTTCCACGCTACCGTTCCGTCGTTCCGTCTTGATTTCGTTAGAGGCTATATCGCGAAACTCCAAACTAAATCCTCCAAAGTAGCAGGGCAACGGTACTGAACTTTCGTAATATCGAAATCAAACATTTGCCGATCGTATTAGCGTCTTCTCGCGTGTTAATCCCTTTTGTATATACCGTCCGCGCAGTTGCGAATTCTTCTCTGAATCGGGTCGACGCGGAAGTCATAGTTTTCAAACGTGTCCCTCAGATTCGTTCTCCGATCGTCCTCGATAAACCGGAGATCGTAACGGCAGAGATAATCCAACGAGTCATCCGAGTCCCGTCGTTGCTCGATGTTCTCGTGCCAGTTTTGTAATTAACGCTGATTGGTCAACGGGTTCGTTTAATTCGATATGTATTTTAATTGGCATAGAGCGTAGGACGAAACGAATGCAATGTCGGCAGCACTGCTATCCGATGTGTAATAATATCATCTGCTAATTTCCTTCGAACAATGCGTAATAAATTCATTTAACATAGCCCCGGTTATCGTTGTAACGTTGCAGCCTGCAGAAGAGAAATAATGCAACATGGGGAATATTGTTTCCAGCGGGGCCGAAGAACGTTGGGAATAATTCGATATTTTCGCGGTATAAAATATGCATCATTAGCGAATTGCATCGGTGTATCTCTCTGTACTTATTCATGGACGGGGCTTATTGTTTAATCGAACCTCGAAACGTCGAAATTATTATACCTCTCTTCTCCCATTGAGGCGGTCGTTACAGGGTTAAAAGTCAGGCATAGGAATAAATTAACGTGCGATTATGAAGGATGAAAATTACTAAAATATCGTACGGCCATTATTCCAAGTGTACGCGAGAGCTTTCCATTTTTCCCGGGATAACGATATCATTTATGCACAATCGTGCTTCACGGTGTTCACGTAGAGCAGACGGTTCGTTTGTAATATTAACCTTTCAACATCTTGTTTCGCTGTATTCCTGTGAAACTGACGGAATAACCGCTGGAAAACTGGCAACAGGGGAGAAAAAGCACAACGATTTATTGCCCCGTTACTTTTCCAATGACACCAGTGCAACGGTTGCTGCACTTTTGCTGCATCCTTGTATTCAAATTCAAGCACAAGAATTTCACGACTTTCTCCAAGATCTTTTTAAACAGCTTTATCGAAATACCGTTCAATATCCTATCCTTTCAGTTATTGTCTGCTTTGAAACGAATTGGATTAACGCGTTGACTTCCATGGGGGTCACCGGTGACCGGCGCTATTGAATTCAATAAAATTTCATTTGACTTTAAATTGTAATATTTATGAAGTTTTTAATATATTCAACATTTAAAAATCGGCGTTAAAAAGATAAATTTCTGCTGAATATATATCCATCTGTGTCTTTGAAGTTTCTGCTTTGTAAAGATGTGATTTTAATAGATGAAATTTCACTTCGGTAGAACTGATGAAACTAGCGAAATACCGGTGGCGTTCAACGTGTTAAAGAAAATTCAGAAAATTCATTCGCGCAAATTTTCTGAAGATCACGATGACTTCTGGCGTATCGAGAAGTTAAGGGGAGAGAAGGTTGTACCGATTTATAACGATCATTCGCGAGAAGTTAGTTTATTCCCAGAGCGTGGTTCCCTGAGCATAGTTCGGATAGTTAGTTGGCAACACCTGCTAACAGTATAATCCAGGGATCGCTAACGGATACGTAGGGAAAGGTGGACGTAATTAATACCCTCTACGATAAGCACGATAGCCCTTTATCTAACGTTACGAGCAGTTAATGGGATACGTTACAACAATAACAGTAATTAATTATGATAACTTACGAGTTCTTTGCTCCCGGTTCACCGAGACCTTAAGACTTTCCACGAAAGTGGTCGTCTGATAACAGAAAAAAGAGAACAGTGAAAAAAGAGTATGCGAAAAGCTCCTAGGATTTGAATTCTCACCATTTGGAATTCCAAATCTTTAAATCCATAGGCAGTATATTTTCTCTCGGAAAAAGGGCTTCTATTTGAACGGTTTAAATGTATCGTCTAAAAATTCCAAACGATATTACGGTCGTTAATATAGAAATGGATTTCCATGTTGAAAAGAACCCCGGTATTTTTACGTTTCGGTGGTACCATTCCTTTCTTTCTGGATTTTTTGATTCCATTGAAGGAAAATGGAGAGGGTAGATGTAGAGGATGAATTTGAATAGCGTAGAATTGAAAATGTATCGTCGAACACCACGTGATTCATATTTCGATATTTTTTTCCAAAATAATCCCCGATATGCGAAAATCTCCGTAATATCGTGCGATTCTCGCTAGGTCTCTGTAAATAGCGTGGAACGAAAAAGCCCCGGAAACAAGGAGAAACGAGCACGAATTTACCGTATAAATTGCCGAGGCTTAGTTTCGATCGTGTTGCGTGTTATAACGAGATCTAAATGCGTTCTCGCACGCACCGCGAAAAAGATTACGTAAGAAAGGGTGAGATTTACTTTTAATCGGGTCGAGATTATACCGCCGTGGATTATATACAAAGCAGATGGAAATTATTCACGGCATCCCGAGGAGCATCGATTTCCCGGTGAAATCACGCCGAACAATGGCGAACCTATATTTAGGAAAAGTACGAGGAAATTCTCGAATGGTATAATATACGTGTAATCGTCCGGTTGAACATTTAATCAAATTACACGAGAGAATTTTGACGAAACGTCGAGCAGCTTGTTTGCCTTTGTTTCTACCTTGACGTTTGTTAACGATACGGCATACCCATTGTAAAGTCAATAATGAATATAATTTTGACAGTCGGTTTTGTTAATTATTTCGAAAGCCCAACGACACACGATATTCGTATTACCGGCTTTTCCTCCGACGTTGTTTCAATCGTCGATTACGTTTCATTTCGTTACTCTTTCCCACGCCGTTATCCACGCATTATTGATACGTTATCGTACGGGATATTTATTCATTATAATACATTTAATAGGGCACGTAACACGAGCATTGTTTTTAATTAACGTACGACTCGCAGGTAATCATCGTACGGAATTACTTTCGTGCAAACTACTTTAGATTATATTTCCGCAGTTCAGAGGGTAATCAAATAAATATAATTAGCATTTTACATTATTCCACCTTTCCGAGTGAACGCAGAGTTCCCCTTCTCTCACGAATGTAACGCAATCGTACGAGGGAAATCTGCTTTCTTTTGGCTCGTTAGCCCCGTCGCAAAATGCACTTTGCATTTTAAACGAAAAATAATGCAAACGAGCTTCTCGTTTCGGTGTTCCGGCGTTAAAGTGCCGCCACGGAAATTCTGAAAGCGAGGGAAGACGATTGTACCTCCACCTGAGAGAACGTCTCGAGATACCGACTCAACGTTTGCCGATCTTTCGTCATTTGTCTTCTAGCATTCTATTTTTCATCCTCTCCCTTTTCCACTTTTACGTGAAATCGCTTCTACACGATTCTCGCCACGATCGAGACACCATTCCGAGGGAAAATATGACACGGATACATGGAAATTTCATCCTTAGCTTACACCCCTCGCATGATTACTCCACCCTTCAAACAGGGGTTCGTGATCGGTAATACATCGTGGGCGATCGTTAAATTTGTTATTCGCGACATCATCCCTGTTATGTCAACGGATATTCTTCCACTTTCGACTCGATAACTTCCATCTTAATTGCATTTCGTTTCTGTCAATATTATCGTCATGTCCCCGTCCCGAAAACTTCGTAATTTCGAGAACCCTCGACATCGAGCATTTTAAACTGGGAATTTTCTCGTCGTGGAAACTTCACTGGTTTTATGAAATTCTTGTAATTACACGAAGGGACGAATAGTTAAGAAGAAAAGTTACTCCGTGGAACAACGTCTTTGGACAATTAACGTCCTGCGCTCATTAGCGAGTTGGGTCAGTTGTTTGCCGAATCGTGGGAGTTAATTAGTACAAGGGGAATATTGGAGACTCGGGTGAGCCTCGATTTCGATGGAGAATCGTTTTAAGCAGCCATAGCTGCAAAAAGGGTCCTTCGAAAATTCCAAATCCACGTATCGTGCTTCCGAATTACCGATTTTCGTTAATAGAAGCATCACGTTCTCGTTTGACGGGAATTTCGTTCTGCCGCATCGCCGGCTTGTTAGCGACAATGACAAAAGCGTCCCCTGCATTTTCTATCTTCGTTTTCTCCCTCTTGTTTTTTTCGACGATGAAAATTCTCTTTTTTTTTTTTCGCCAGCTTTTATTTCGAGACGGTCGCTCCTTTGCGATTTATATTTATGGAACACCGGGCACGTACGAAGCTTTGTCCGATGGCGCGTAAAGAATGCGATAGATCAGACCGATCGATCGGCTGATAAATGCCCGCGTAAAAAGCCGAGAAACCGAGACCATCTTTTTCTGATTTCGCCCATTTACACAATATGAGATTTATGATTACGTATCTCCCAGCGACGATTCCCCTTTTCCCCCTTTCGCCCTGTGTCTTTTTACGTGACCCACTTTTCTTTTAATCCCCGCGAAAATACCGCGTCGACAGGCCGAAACACCGACGTCTATTTTGATAATTAATAAACGTTTTCATTCGTCTTCGAAAATGTACGAGGCTGAGATGACAAAAAAAATTACGTATATTCCTTTGCAAGTTCCGGTCGTTGAAATTAAGTCGATGGATGCTCCTTACATAATTTATTTAATTACTTAATTCACCCGCCACTGCACGGTCGCAGAGTGTTCTTTTTTCCCTGCCTTTATCCACGAACGAACCGTGAAACGTTGTTATTAAAATTCCCGACGTAAAACGCAGAGCGACACGATTAAAATATTTTCCTGTCCGTTCTCGGATGAAAAATATAAAGTGCTTTCGCGTGTTACTACGTCCGTTATGTTTTATTCGAATTTACATCAACGGCCGCCATTTTTCTGCTGTCCCTCCTGCTCTGTTATTATTTCGCGAGGGAAAATAAACCGGTATTTATCCGGAGGGCTCCTCCCGTCCCTTCGATTTGCATTCCGCCGAGTGACGAAAAGGTCGATCCTCGCGTTTTACGGTCTGACGGGCTGCGCGACGACTAATTAACGAAGGAGACGATACCCGGCTCGTAATTAATGCCACTCTCGTCGAGATTGGCCGAACATCGGCAGTAAATTGTTATGGGTCTGCGGTACACTGCATTTGCCAGATTGTCGAGGGTATCGAACACCTCTTAGTCGATGTACTTAATCGTGTAGGACAGCTGTCTAACGTTACCAGCGCCGTAAATACATCACACGATAGTTGTTTACTTATCGAGCTTCCTCCTTCGTGTTAATTGCTGCCAATAAATCGTCGTACGATTTTCTACGAATCTACGGAGAAATCTCTGTGAGATTTCCAAAGAATCTTCCTGATTTTCGTTGAATGCTCGTCGTTAACTTTTCAACTGATTCAAAGAGGCTAGATCTACTAGGGTTGTTAAAAGAACGAGTTCTTAATTTTCTTAAAATTTTTTCAACTTTTTAAACATCAAGGAAAGTGAGAAAAACGTCCAAAAAATACTACAAATAGGCGTAACTTCTTCGAGGAATTACACAGCAAGGAAGATTAACATGTTGAATGCCACAGGGGTCACCGGTGACCAGCGCGCTATTTAATTCCATGAAATTTCTTGCAATTTCAAAACGATAGAATTCACGAATTCGCTACTATATTAAACATTAACTGCTGCTATTAAAAAAATAAAGCACTAACTAATATAGAACTATTGATACCTTTAACATTTTTCCTCTATAAAGATACTGTTTAAGTAGAAAAAGTCTCGCTTCAGTAGAAACAGTGAAACTAGCGAAATACGGCTGGCATTCAACGTGTTAAAGGATTCGGAGGAAAGGCCAAAGCAAAACGGGGTGTTTAACTCACCTTTTTTTCGTTCTTGAAAAGATTTACACGCTTGATCTCCCCTAATTACCTGAAACCCTTTATTCGTGGCTTAGTGCACGTGGATTTCCTGATCGTTTCCCTTCTCGCAGAAGCTACTTCCTCCGTGGATTATGCGAAATGGCCGTCGGTCATAGCGGTTTGCGTTTGTTATCAAATAATTAATATGTCCTGGGAAGGAGCTCTAATGCGCTTAACCGATGCTATGCGGTTAATAAATTAAACATACCGCTCTAATTTTCGCAACGCTTACGGGAACGTTTTCGCGTGTCCTGTTGCAGGAAACACAAAGCAGCGATGATAATGGCACGTTGAATTGCGAGGTCGCGCGTCACAGAATTATCTGTTGAACTTGGAGTGTTTGCAGTTAACGTATACATCAACTAAATCAAACATTTTCCTTCAACCCTTTGAATTATGGCGATCGACGTTATCGCTAATAAATCCGAGATTGCCTTCTGCATTTCACCTGTTCCACCCATACAACGGACATCGGCTTTGACTCTTGAAAACACATTGTTCTTTATATAAAACTTTAACCCTTTGCCCTACAATGACGCGTGGCACTCGTGACGCGGTAAATGGAATATGAAATTTTAAAATTTTCCAAAAACTGTTTAATTGAAAATATCAGTGGGTCGGGAGACGTTGAAATTAGTTCTATGCTATTAATATTGAGTTAAGTTACACGGTACATCGTAAATGAGTCCTAAATTATTATTCCAACAATTAATTCTGAGTTATTGCGCATTCGGTCATAAAAGAAATTGTAGGGCAAGGGGTTAATTACTTCTAAAATGCAATTATCGACGGTATCGTTTGCAAACTGTATTCTGTACGTTTCAGAATAATAAAATCAACCCTCCACTTCGTCGAAGGATTAATAGTCTTAAATTTCGATTTAGCTTTTATCCTTTTTATCACAGTTCTTCGGAAAAACTACATCCACGTTTGCGGTTTAATGGCACGTAACACGTTCCTCGATCGCATTGCAGGAAAATGTAAAACGACGGGGTGGTTTTTCAGTTTCCGCCGATCGCAGGGAGACAATTACATCTTCGAAACTTTTCGAATTTTCCCGGACGAAGAATCGTCTTATCTCGCCCCAAAGACTTCGTGGACCTCGACTTGCAAATTAGATCGCGACGATATTATTTCGCCTGTTCGTTTTCATCGGAGAACCTTCCCTTTTCCCTCGTGGATGCGAAATCGCGATGGAATACTTTGCCCGATGTTATCGCACGTACTTACAACCTCAAGAGAAAAGCAAAAAAAAAGATAGATATCCGGGTAAAAATGCAACGATGAAGATCGCGGACCCGTTTTCTTTCCCGCTAGGAGGATTTTCTCGTGGAAAATTGCAATCCCTTTCTCGCCGTTCCTTCTTCATTTTCTTATCCGTGTTCCGTATCGCTTCGGAGCAGCGAAGAATACTTGATATTATTTCAGATATTCAAAGGGGTCTGTGATTCTTGGGATTTCACGTAGGATTTGTTTTGCGTGGATTTCCTGCCCGCGTGAATCGTGATGAGACTGTTCATTCCCTCGTCCCCGTGCTATTTCCGTTTTGCTACGTATTTAAAAACTTAATGTAAATTATAGCAAAGAAAGAGATTTTTCCAAAGATGAAAGATATACTTTCCTCGTATTTCCAATTGTCATTGAATTTTGTTAGAAAAATGCCAAAGAAATATCTCTGCTATTTTGAAATAATAGTCAGCTAAATTTCCAGCAAGAAAACCGTGGAATTTCAACCCTCGACTATATCCGACAGTGAAATAAATTTTTTCTACCCAGTCTTTTCGCTATTCTACTTAATTTTCCCTCCGCAAGGAGGCCAAGAAGGTTAAAAGAAGGCAGAAGAGTAAAAAGAAGTGCCGCCCGAACTCTCCTCAAACTTCTGGTCGGGATAATTTTCGCTCGACATTTTTCCTCATTCTTTTACCTCGCTCTCGCATCACGTCAGCCGCATAGCTTACTCTTTACCACTGTTCTTTTATACAGGGTGCTTGGAAAATCGCGTTGCAACTCAGAACAGAAAAATCCCTCCTGTAAAATTAAGTCAAAACTGTAGACTAACTTCCATTATACTTGTCTCCTTCCCGATAGAACTCACTTTGCAAATCTACGTCGTAAACGTTTCCTCCTGATGGACGATTAAATAAAAACATCCCATTGGAAACCGATAACGATACTCACTATTCCTATAAATACTAACACGAATAGCAATCGGCATATCGCGTGAATTTAAACGGACATTTTTATCTTCCATAGAGTGTACTTCCTTCTTCAAATTTTCAACCCTACAATTTCACGAAATCTTTTCACAGATAAAGATCCTCTCGCTGCAGGAAAAATCGTCCTACAAATTCGACTTATTTTTGTAAAAGAAACGACGTCCGTTCTCGCCTGCTCCACGATTTTCCACGCACCCCATACATTTGAGAATCTGCGAGAATCTCGTGGAACACGGGCAGTCGCTATACTTTTATCCGTATTATTCGTTTGTAGCATTGGCCCGTTGTGTCGGATTTATGGGCGACGATAGAGCCGTAAAAATAGTAAGAAAGATATAAATGCACGCGTTCGAGACTCGGCCCATCGTCGAGCGAAATAACGCGGCTAGCAGTCGTTCCCCATTAAATTCTTCCTGTCGTGTCTGCTTCCTGTTTTTTTATCGTTTATCTACGACTCAGCCGTATTTTTATTATGTCTGCCGAACGGCTGGGGAAAATATTGCCTCAAATAGAAAGTGAAACGGCAGCATTGCCAATACTTTGAAAACTCTTCCTTCACCTTTTACCCACTGGATCGTCTTGCAGCGAGGGTGCTCGATAATTCGAGAAGTTTCCTCTTTGATTTCTCTTTTTTTATACTCTATAATAGTTGGAAGAAATGTTTCTTTAACTCCTTGCCCTACAATAACGTGTGACACTCGCGACACGGTATTTGGAATAAGAAATTTCGAAGTCTTACTGAAACTATTAAATTTAAAATATCAGTGGAGCAGGAGACGTTCAAATTATTTTTGTGCTAGACGTTCGAGGAAGTCGAAGAGAAGTATTCTGTTGGAGGAAGTGAAAGTAAAATTGCAAAGTTGCTGTTCGTGGGATTTTATCGTTATTTCTATCGAGTTTGGTGTTTCTAGGATGACCAATGCACAGTGTACTTCGTGTTTTCGAACGGACGACATTTTCCTACGGTCCAAGTTGGATGTCCCTCGAACGTGACGCGATTCGGGCAATGGAAAGAGTAAATTGGAGTTATGAAAGGAATTTCCTTCCCTCTTCGAGGATTGAAATGCAAACTAGCTTCGAAAGAAGAGGAAAGTTGTTTCGCCTCTCCCCTCCCATTTGCATACTCGGTCCAGCCACTTCTGCATTTCTTCTGTCGCGAGTTTCCCCTTTCTTCCCCCAATTTAAAGGCGTGTTTTGGAAAATTCCCAGTCAACCGAGAGATTCGTTTCCGTTTTGCAAATTGTTGGAAAACTGTCTTTGAAAGTGACAAAGTTAACGTCACACGAGAAGGGGAATATTTCGTTTTCGGATGCTTCGAAATTAATGCCTCTCGATTGCCACCCTTTTGTTCTTTGCATTTTACGGGAAAAATTCTCAAGGATTCGAGAAAGGATTTGCGTCCGCGGGAAACCGGGCAGCTTATTCGAGACGATAGAAATTTAAGGCATTGAAGAGAAGTCTTTTTTGAGTGGTAGAACGCTTCTTATTGCACGAGTCTCGCAGACTTCCTCGGGACAGTTTCATATTAAGAAAAAGTCGCTTAAACTCCGATTCATAGTCCTGCTTTTCCACCCTCGCTGAAGTCCATTTCGTGGAAAACTTTAACTGTCGCTCCTTCCTCTCGAATTTTTCTTTTTTCCTCCTTTACCACTTTTCCTTTTGCCTAAAATCAGCCGAGAAACTTAACAACGAACTTCTCAATGGTACTACCCCCCAAGAGTAATTTATTGAACTACGATTATTTTTATAACTTTTTATCTCTCTGTCGTTGAAAATCGTTTCCATTGCTTCGTTTACAATTACGTTAAATAATTTCAATCATTTTTTCATCTATGTCTCAATGAATATCTAAGAAATTTTTACAATTATTCGAATTCTAGATTGCCTAACAATTCAGCAATTAAATAATCGAATAATTGAGCATTTTTCTCTTCGATATTTCACTTAAAATGCCCTCAAAGGGGAATTTCTAGCTTTTTCTCGAATCTTGCAAATTATCGCAGTTATCCCAGTTGCCGATCGAGCAACGATTCGTCGTTCGGCAATCAAGGGAAAGGTTTTACGGTATTTCCTTTAGTGTGCATCGTAAAGATAGCGTATCTTCAGCCGAAGAAATTTTCTTTATAACACATTCATCTTAATACGCCGGGATTCTTAACGACGAAGCATGAAATTCTACGAGCACGTAATTCTTAATTAAGCCCAATAATTTACGATCGGCATGGATGCTGCCGGTCTACTGTCGCTTTATAACCACTGTAGGATACAACCGACGTAATTAGAAAAGTTATATTACGACACAACGGAATTTATAATGAAACATAAATCTGTCGGTTCTGCTTCTAGGCTCGAGTGTTATCGTTTGCCACGGAAATCGAGTACTCGACGACTGGCTGCGGTGGAAAACTAGATTCGCGTCAATGCAACTTGCAAAACTTCCCCGTCGTTTTGCGAAATAATTTCACCCTCCTGTAATTGCTTCCTTGTCCCGAAATCCACCGTTACGAAGTTAAAAACAGTCTTCGTTCGTGGATTAACGACGGTCCTCTCGTTTCTCCATTCCTTCCTAACTCCTTCAAACTTCCCTCTAACTCGTAAATCAAACAAAGAAATAACTTCAATTATGAATATTCAAAAGAAATATTTCCAAAGAAATTCCCAAAGAAATATTCCAACAACACGGCAAATTTTCCTACGATTTCTCCGCAGAAGAATTCTTCTCAATTTCATCAAAGCATACTTCAACTTCAATTCTCCAGCTTTTACAAGAAAGCATAATAACAAAACAATCCCACAGAATTCCTGTCTTCCATGATTTATGATTACCCAACAACCATCGAAGTAATTGGGAGACGTACTCGCGGCATGATAATTGCGAACAGTTTCAGGCGTATTAGCTAATGAGACATCGCGCAGAAGCTATTATATTTTAATTGCGGTTAATGCGTGCAGAGTTTAGCATCAGATCTATTTCGACTGACTGTTATCCTATGGCTATACTCCATGGTAGCCATGGTCTGCCACGATACCGAAGCAGTTAACGTTACCGCGGTTTCAAAGGTACCTTGCCTTCGGTGATCATTTGCGCTCCAGCTTCCTCCGAAGCAATTAATCTCCGGCATTCGGTTTGACTCTGAATGCCAATACCATTCTCCGTGTCTCGCAGAGTTGTAGGAAGTATCTTAATTGCAAACATGCCATGCGAATGTTGCGGAAAATATCGTCATTGATATAAATAGGAGAATTAACACTAGAACAACCGGCGTTAAATCTATCATATCTCAAAATATTAAATAAGTACTTTGAAAAAGGGTGGACCAAGAGGCGGAAAAGATAATCGATTCGATGATTTATGTTTCTTAAGATTGACGCAGAATATTTATTCTAAGACTCTTCTATAAACTTGGAGAATTTTTGGAAAAAATTGTGTACCAGTCATTTTGACTGGTTTGGTAGTTCTAGTGTTAATCGTGCGGAACAACGATGGATATAAATATGTGGAAAAATCTTCCATATTTTCAGCACGTTCGACTTCGAAGGAGAATCCATACTTCGTATGGAGTTCTGATGAAGTCGGAATAGAAAGGGATGATTCACGGTCTTAGAAATGCAATGTGCAAGGTGACGGCTATAAATTCCAAACATATTAGAATCCGCAGTACGTGCTCTCGTGTTTGTAGCGTTGACATTTATTAAATAGTTGCACGTCATAATTCATTTGTATCCAAACGGCATACGTTACGTATGAGAGTAATCGAATTAATACACCGTTGAAATACTTGTATTCGCGGGGAAATCCCCATCGTATTTCCGTCTCCCGATAGATCGCTTTCGATGGAAACGCGCCATGTGCTCTTGTACTTGGAAGATTGACTTCGCACCCGACTCTCCAAGTACGGAGTCGTACTAACTTGATGCGATTAACAGCTGCGAAGTAATAAATTGAAACAGCAAGAAAATTCAATTTCGTATTCTGCAAGCTTGAAAGTGACAAACGAGAAATTCATTCTGCCGCGATATTTCACGGGTGCGCGGGATATTACGACGTTCAAAATACTCCAATTAATTCCCCCGTAAATGGAAATTCCCCGTATTAGAACCCGGCGATGGCGAGGGCACTGGGTAATCATTATTTATTAACAATAAAAAAGAATCGAGGTTCGAAAATACAATTCTAACCGCCGCGGTCCGATTCGAATTCTTTTTCTGGAAATAAATGGTACAACGGGCACGAGTAAACATGAAAAATGGAATACAAATTAACGGGGGTAACAAGTTTCAATAAACACACTCCGACGTTACCGTTCCACTGAAATTACAGCGTGGCAGGACGTTAAAAAAGAATTGAAAAATAAAAGCTCAGATAACGTTGCCATGGAATCACGATGAATCGAAACTCGATAGCCAACGTTCCACGATATTGTTATCGACGTCAATGATAAATCATCGTTCGGCCAAGAAATTCTGGAAACACGGAGCAACTTGGGAGAGCGATATCGACGTTAATTTCCAAAAAGCATCAACTTTCCGCTATTAATTTCCTCCGTCAAAATTGACGACCAATTCAAAGCGCAATATCGAGAAACAGCGCAAACTTCCGCGGAGTATTATCCCCTCGGAGAGGTCGTTGATGAGCTACCGAGAACCGCAAGGTATTACGTGCACGCTGAGAATGTTGCACGACAAATAATTTCCTGGAGCAGCACTTTCGTTACTTGAACAGCCAACCGTTAAACTTTGGTAATTTGCCGGGAAAAAATCGTGGCCGATCTTGGCCAGTTTTCATCGTGTTATTCGGTTAATCCGACCCTTTCAACTCGACTCTCTCATTGCCCCGATTTTTACGTAATTAAACCGGCATTCCCATCGTCGAAACAACGATCGCCGAAGTCTCGTTTCGTGCAGACAAAATTCGACATGGAGAGTTGGGCGATTAGCGATCACAATGAGACGGTGTCGCGAGAGATTACCGATAATACTGCCTGATATCGAGGAAACTTTGGAAACAGCGCCATAAGCACGGCGGATTATGGATGCCGATAATTACAGCCGTTGCTTCTCGGCTTAATCGTCGTTTCGTGTCGCTTCGACGTCCTTCGAAGGATCCTTCGAAGGAGCGTTAGAACGAGGACTATTGGATCACCGAGGTTCGGCTTCTTTGCATTCGAATGGAGGTGCTTCTACTCCCTTTGATGGCACTCTTCTCGGACGTGAGAAGAGCGACAAATTCTTGAGGAATTTTACGCTTGTCGTCTGGGGCAAACGATACCGACGATCCTGTGGAATGCGTTATAGCACGTCGGGTTGAAATTTCTTGAGAGGCTTGTGTCTTATTCGAGAAATATTTGGGAGGGTGCTGGTTGAAGTTTAGGTTCGTCTTTTTCCTGCAATTCTCTTTCTCTTTTGTTAAGTTTAACATATTGCGGAGATTTTAAATTTGTGAGGGTGATAGCTGAAATTCGAAGGAACTTATCTTCGTCTTTTTGATGCAATTCTCTTCCTCTTTTGTTAAATTTAAAATATTGCGGAGATTTTGAATTTGCGAGGGTGGTAGTTGAAGATCGAAGCTTCGTTATTAACCCCTTGCCGTACCATTTTTTTTGTGACTGAATGTGCAGTAACTCAGAATTCTGATAACTGTAACTGAGAATTCTGAACACTGATACTTTGAATTTAATAGTGTTTGAAAAACTTAAAAATTTCCTATTCCATTTATCTCGTCACGAGTGTCACTCATTATTGTACGGCAAGGGGTTAAGTTGAAACACTTTCTTTTTTTGATAAATTAACTTTATTGGGTAGATGTTTGAATTCCTGAAGAAGCTGAAAGGTCAGGAGAAAAGATTTCACGGTTTTTTGTATCGTTAAAGCCAGCAAATGTCCACGATGAAACAGGATAGAAATTTCACACCGTGAAACGGGAGGATTGACGTGGATGAATTTTCGCGAAAAGCAAGAACGTTGCTTCGTCCAAGCGACGAAGAATTAATTCATCGACACGCCGAATAAAACAATGGCGGATTTCCACATCAAGGCATCGATGCTCGCATGGTAAACCGATGTTTAAACACTGTCAGTGTTTAAAGCGATCCTGACGAGTTGGTTCATATTTTGTACGCTTGTCAACAGCTATTTAAATCGGCATCTAAATCTCCACGATTTATCGACATTTCGCATAGTGCTGGACGATATTTTTCTCTCTTCCCATTCGACGTATCGCTGCTCCGATCATCGATCTTCGATAACGTTCGACGTTTTCATATTTCCCACGAAGAATCAAAGTTAGGGAATTCTAAACAATGACTTATTTAAATTTCTGCCACGCTGATGAAGTTTTCTATTCCGTAGCTTTTAATCTTCAGAAGTAATAATTATTCTTTGATCAGTCTTAAGTTTTTCCCATATCAATTGGAATATAGGGAAAAACATTTGGTGATCCGATTGAAAGGGCAAATTTGATTACAAAATGCAAAGGATTCACGTATGCTTTGCATACAAAGGGATGGTAGTTCATTGGCATGCAGGATGAAACAATGGAAGCCGCTTCAGAACGCGGCTTTGATGTTCATCCCTTTTCGGATAATCGCCCTGTTCGTATTTAAATCGCCGTACTTCCGTTTATTTATGTTTCCTACGCGTGTCGACATCCGGTAACGAGGTATCGTTCGGTCCACGATTTTACTTCCACTCGTTCTCCAATTTCTCGCTCTCCTCTACAAACACCTCGTGAAGATCGTTACAATTTTCGATAATTAAATAAACCCAGCCACTGTTCTACCTTCCAACGTGCAATTTCCACGAGTTCAGAATTTTTTCCAGGACGTAACCTAATAAGATCTCACACTTAACAAAATTCCTCTCATCAAACAATTCCTTCATCGTCGAAATTGAGTCCTCCTTCAGCTCGCTCATCCCTTGATCCCGTCTCTGCCTCCTATCTCCATAAATTAATCATCAATAACGTTCTCCGCTGACGTCTAAGTGCAAAGGGTTGAAGCCTCCTCCATTTGAGAAATTGATAGATCGACGGCAAGCCATGTATCGCCTCCGAATCACGGAACCGCGTCCTATCATTCTTCCCGATCGCTCGACAAAGAAACGTTTAGACGCGTTACAGATTCCCGGCAGCTCGGTCATCGAGTTATCAATCTACGCGAACGAAACCAAATACTCGTGGGATAGGCAGAAGCCGAAAAAGAGACGCGTTACTCGCGTTTCCATCTCATAGACGCGGAGGAAGAGGTTCCGGGATATTGGGTTCGAGATTATACATCATTCTGTCAGGCCGGCATCAGGAAACATTTGCGTCTTCCGCCTCTAAAATGTTCCTGACGGTGGAATATTCCTTTTTTCTCTCTCGCTCTCCTCTCCTTTCTCTCTCCATCCACGCCGGTTATCCGTCTCGTATCAAGGCCCTGTATCTCCGACGAGGAACCGCATCCTGAAAGTCAGTGATAAACGGTGAACGTACTTCCTGGATTACCAGGTTCTGCTCTTCGGTCATACGTCCAAGAATAATGGATGCGACGGCTGCTGTCCGCCTTTCTTTTCTTTCTCTCCCTGCACTTCGGCCTTTATTTTCGTAAATACTGGCTTATCGTGGTATCTTTTATCTTGCCTTTACACCTGTCTTACGATCCTCTCGTCCATGAGGTGGGGTATTGTATCCGTGTATCTTCTTCTCCTGCTTATTCTATTCTTCGTCATAGTTGAATTTTTCTTCTGGACAGACTTGGAAACTATGGTCTTCTTTCTTCATGGTTGGCCGGAAGTTGATAATAAACGAGAAGGATATGATTTTTCAGAGTTAGGGTTGTCGTGCTTTGACTTCGTCCGCGCTGAGGAGCTGGACAGGGGAGGAACCGATTTGTGCCGAGCTTTGATTTTGAGTTTCTTGGCTTCGAATTATCGTAGAAGGATTAATTTGTGCCATTTGACGCTCCATTTTGTCCTCTGTTAGAATATCTCGCTTATGAAGGCTTTGCTTTTCTAGTTTCTCTACTAGATATTTACATCTACTCGATTGCAGGAAAACCAATCGTGCGATAATTAATTTTTTGGTGCAGATCGGAAACTAAGGCTGTAAGGCATCAGTTTTATTAAAATTGCCCCAGAAACAGGTGACATTTGACTCTCCGAACTTTCAAAGAATGCGTTCTGACGTCAGAATAGCAAGCGCGAAATGGGTCGAGGTGTCGGATCAATTAAATTCCCTTCGGTTGACTTCGCCTAACTTTGCAATCACGAAGTTTCCTCCTGTATCTGAGTTTTTATTATTTCTCGAAGAGATACGAGGCTTGGTATCGTATAAAGAAGATATCTCACTGATATTGGCGGCTGATACTTTCGATCTCTTGGCAGTGGGTGGAGAGAAGCTTGCAGGGAAAGAGAAGGAGTACGAGATAAAGTGAGTTAGCTTAGGAGAAGGGCAAGCGAAGGGAAAACTGGGTAGGAGGCTCAGGATTTATGAAGATACCTTTATTATTAGAGGCTCACCCCGCACTAAACAATATATATGATAATGCGAAATTACAGAATATTAGGAATTTCGGTAGCGTTCGAACGAACGCGGTAAAATTCAATTTTACACCGCGAATTTCATCTTATTACCGTGAAAATTCCCCATCTCACTGTAACCGCGCAAATTCCTCTCTAACCGCTCGTTTTTTCCACTTCGATTTATCCCACGTCGTTTGCGGTTAAATAGTCGCGTTTTACCCTCCGAGAAAAATGTCTACACTTAAGTCCGTGATCTAACATAATTTATCTAGAGTCCATGAGAGGCGGGAGGCACGTTAGGAGCGAAGGTTACGGTAATTCGGCGCGAGATAGTCAAGAGTTAAATAGCATTCGGATTAAAATCGGATTACAAGGAGATACCATAGTCCCGAAGCGACGCCGTGTTTCAGGAATCTTGCGGGATAGAAATAAATGGCGTGCAATTAACGTAACATCAGATTAGGATCAAATTAAGGAGAAACGTTTCGGTTCTTACCGTCCCCGGCCGACGTGGAAAAACGTTCCGTCGGTCGCGTTTAGTTTATTAAAATCATTCAACGTCTCAACCCCCTAACGTTTCAACCTCGGGGGTTGCGAATTCGAAGGAGATTTTCGCGCATCCGTGGAAATTGTCGGAGAGCGGAA